>ML857337.1:0-27052 GCA_009831015.1 Picea engelmannii
TGGTAATGCCATAATGAATTACCATGAAATTGATATGTTCTTATATAAAATGATATTATATTGGAAATAATTTTTCTCTTGTTGTTTATGTTTCAGGTAGGTTATCCTACGTATTCTAGGAAGGTTACCACATAAAAGAAAGACTTGAAAGGACTCAGAGGGAGTCAGTGATCAAGAAGAAGCAAGGTTTCTTGACACCTTGTAGGACACATAGGGACAGCAAGAGATAGAAGCTTGGTTCGAGGATTCTCTCGGTTAAAAGGAGTTGATGGCATAATTTGAAAATATGGAAATTGTAGGCCTTCAAGCCAAGTTGTAGGACTTCGATCCAAGTTGTAGGCCTTTGTGATGAGTTGTAGGCCTTTGTGTTGAGTTGTAGGCCTTTTTGTCGAGTTGTATGCCTTTGTGTCAAGTTATAGGCCTTCGATCTGAGTTGTATGCCACTATGTCAAGTTGTAGGACTTTTAACCAAGTTGTAGGCCTTCGTGTCGAGTTGTAGGCCTTGGTGCTAAGTTGTGGGCCTTTTTGCCGAGTTGTAGGCTTCGTGTTGAGTTGTGGGCCTTGTACTGAGTTGTAGGCTTCATGTCAAGTTGTAGGATTTATTCTAAGTTGTAGGATACTCCAGTGAGATTGTCTGGTATGTCTATTTGTTGCTACACCAGTGATATAGTTGGGTACACTAGTGGCATAGTCGAGAACCTGTATGGTTGTGATGGTGTTCCTTGTAATATGATCTGTGTGATTATGAGATAGCTTGTGTAGATCTGGTGACATTATCGGTCTACAAAATCATGTAGGTATTTCCCATGCCATGTGAGATGGATGGATAATTATGATACTCATGACATGGGTGTAGCCATGGGTGAGCACGTCATGCGGGTGTAGCCCATGACGATGATGGTGACACACACTATGATGTGTAGCTATAGTGTTCTCTAGCAGGTTGTGGCCCCTAGACAATATTGATAGGTCCACATAGGTGTATCCATGTGTGACGTAATGATTCTACCGGTAGCATGGTCTGCGTAACCATGACGAGAGGATCATGACATAGCGAGCAAGGCTATGGAGACCAAAGGGGAACTTCATGGTTAAATACCTCCCTATCTAAGAGGGAGTGTTTATGTCTTGGTAGTTGTGGGAGGTACTAAACTCCATGGATAAACCTTTGATTAGAATATAATATTTTGGAATCAAGAGAAAACTTAAATATATGTGTGAAAACCTTGGAAGACAAGTCAGCTCAGAGGAATAAGTAATATTGAACTATTATATGCAGAAAAGGACAGGTTGGCTATGCTTGAAGAGACACATGTTCACAT
This sequence comes from Picea engelmannii, assembly GCA_009831015.1. Taxonomy (NCBI): domain Eukaryota; kingdom Viridiplantae; phylum Streptophyta; class Pinopsida; order Pinales; family Pinaceae; genus Picea; species Picea engelmannii. The sequence continues at coordinate 1,323 of ML857337.1, forward strand.
GGTCAGATTAATATAAATAGAAGGCAATTGAGCTCATTTGGTAACACACTCACACTCAATAAAGTGGTTTGCAAGTATATAGGAAGAGTGTAGTTGCAATGACTACAGCTGGGTACTGGTCTTGGTTTTTGGTTTGGGACTTTCTACTTGGTACGCTACCTTTGGAGAAAGGTGTGCTCTCTCTCTTGGTTATCCTTTGGGTCTAGTGTTTCTTCTGGAATAATTCTATCTGTCAAAGGTTATAGTGCTTGGGGTGGCTGCATGCCTATGGTTGGGTGACAATATTGTGATATTGTTTATGTTTAAACAAGCACAACATTCTAACAAAAATGTGTACTAAGATTTCTATTGGTCCCAAATCCTTTGAACAACCTTTCCATAAATTGGATGTAAACTTTATATCCCTATCTAAAACAATTTCCTTAGGAAATCCATGTATCCCAGAAAACTCTTTCATGTAGATCTCTGCAATATTTGTTGCATTGTGTGTAGTCTTCACTAAAATAAATTTTTCTTCCTTAGATAATTTATCCACCACCACCATGATGGAATCATGTCACTTCATTGTTCTGGGTAGCTTGGAAATAAAATCAATTGTAAGTACTTCCATCTTCCATTCTGGAATGGGAAATGGTTGTAACAACCATGTTGGATGTTTGTGTCCATCCTTCACCTTCTGGCACTCTAGACATCTGGCTATGTAATTTTCCACTTATTTCTTCATTCTGGGCCAAAAATATTGGTTTCTTACAACTGCAATCATTTTTTGATATCCTTGGTTCCCAGCATAAGGCACTTTTTGCATTTCCCTCATCACCGTATTTTTCAGATCATTGGAATTCAACACATATACTTTGCCTTTGTGCATGATAATTTCATCTTCTTTTAGCTCAAAGTCTTTAAATTTTTGTTGTAATGTTTGTTTTATTTGTAAATAGTGTTGATCTGAGTTTGTTGCTTCAATTATTTTATCTTTTATATTAATCTTGTACATGTTGATGGTTGCAACATCCATCTCATGTGCTCTCTTGTTGGGTGCATCAACCACTTGGTTCTCTTTCCTTTTGATGTTCTTAATCTCAAATTCATATTCACTAAGGAATTTCAACCACCTAGTTTGTCTGGCATTTAAAGTGGGTTATCCAAACAAATGTTTTAGACCATAGTGGTCTTTCCTTAGCTCAAATTTCCTCTCCGTGAGGAAATGTCTCTACATTTTTAGCGAATCAATAATGGCTTCTAACTCTAGATCATGGGTGGCATAATTCCTCTCATGCTCTTTTGATTTTTTGGACTCATAGAATACCACATGATCCTTTTGTGTGAGGAGTCCGCCAAGCCATTATTTGAATGCATCAATGCACACAACAAAATATTCATCCAGATATTCAATCTTCAATATTGGTACACTTGTCAATGTCTTTCAGCTACTAAAATATTTCTTCACATTTGGAATTGCATTCAAATTTCACTCCCTTCTTTTGAAAACAGGTGATTGGGTTGGAAATATTTGAAAATACTTTTATGAATCTTCAGTAATACCATGCAAGACCCATGAATGATCTGACCTCCGTAACATTTCTTGGTGCTATCCATCCTCTAATGGCCTCTATCTTCTCAGGATCAACTATTTTTTATCCATATTTTATGAGAAGAACAAAATGAATACAGATTATTATCAAAATATGCTTAACACATAATAACATATATATAGTAAAATTGATTTCTATTCAATAAAGAAATAAGATGAAACTGTAAAATGCAGCGGAAAACAAGCTTGCAAGAATGGTGGTGACTTATCTCTGAGAAGAGATGTGAAGACTATGCTCATTTGTCATAAGATGATTACAATGAGGCTCTCAAGGCCTTTTTTCAATAAACATGAATGTCAAAAACCCTAGACATCCAAAAACCTAACCCTAGGAGATGAAGCGCCAAAAGTCATGTGGGCCCTGTTTGGGTAAGTTAGTACATCAACTTCCCGGGGTCGTAACTTTTGTATACGATCTTCGTTTTAGGTGCACTATATCCCGTTTGAAATATCTATCCAAGGAATACACATGTTGCTTGTGGAGAGCCCTAAAAACGTTTTTTAAGGCCTCAAAATGGTCCCGGAAGTCAGGGACCCAAAAACTAGGAAAAACCTGTTGAACTGGAAAACTGCCAAAATGAGCCAATTGGAAAAGGTGAGAGGTCACGAACATCCATATGGATCAATCCTCCCCCCTTAGGAAGAAATGGTCTCTATTGTGTTGACTTCCCCCATTAGATGGGGAAATTTTTGTTGAATTTGGCCCCAAGTGAGCCACTTGCCTTGGTGGAGGAGCTACCCTGCTTTGACAACTCGATAAAGATGGATCCTTTGTTGGCGAGTGCCCTGGACCTATTTGTTCACAATTTGATCACTGGATTCCTGTTGTATGAAGTTGGGGTTGATATATGTTGGTTTCAATTGTTCTTCTATCTCTGAGGTGTCCAATAATGGTGGGAAATAAGGTCGAAGGAGATCCACGTTGAACACTGGGTGCATGCCAAGGAAAGGAGGAATGTTGAGCTCAAAATCATTATCAACCATAGCCTTGGTGATGGTGTACAACTCATAACATAGTGGGTGAATCTTTCAATGGGGTCTGGTAAGGCATTCTTTCTGCAAATGCAACCAAACTTTGTCGCCCACCTAAAACTTATGTGGCACCCGGTGTTGATCATGGTGCTTCTTGTACTTGTCATTGGACTTTTGTAGAATATCTTGAACTAGTTGGTGGATGTTATGGATCCATTAAATGAAATAGGTGGCTCTATTATCTCAGTTGAAGTAGGAGATGAGTCATTCGAGGTGACCACAAGGGGTAGTGCAACATCTATGGGACCCAATGGTTGGAATCCAAACTCCACTTGAAAGAAGATGTGGCCAGTTGAGATATGCAGGGCTCAGTTGTAGCTATGCTAGACATAGGGAAGACTCTCATCCCATGTGCAAGGGTTCTTGGAATTATACATGCATAGGATATGCACGATCATTCGATTTATGACCTCAGTTTGGCCATCTATCTGGGGGTGGAAGGTCGTCGATTTGTTGAGCTTGGTGTCTAACAATGACCAGAGGCTCGACCATAATGTGATGAGAAATTTACTATCCCAATCTGAGATAATGGTTTGTGGGATTCCAAAATGTACCCAGACTCATTCAAATAAGATCTTGGCAATGACCTCTACTATGATGCTCTTCTTGTAGGCGGCCAGAATCACCATCTTAGAAAAGCGATCAACAACCACAAAAACACGGTCATTTACCCGCTTGGTGGACGGGAGGCCCGACATGTAGTCCATGGAGATGGATTACTATGTCTTGTCAAGAGTAGCTAGAGGGGTGTACAGGCCCTATTTCTTAGTGGTCAAATTGGAAATAGTGCAGGCAGTGTAGGACCTAATATACTTGTTGACCTCTTGTCGAAGTTTCGGCTAGTAAAAATATTTTTGCAGCAGTGCCACTATATTTTCGACACTGAAGTGTCTTGCCACCTAATTATAGTGGGGTTCCTAGATCATCTTCACTCACTCGCTTGATGGAATGCAGATATGGTCCAGGTGGCACAACAACCCATCCTAAATATGGAAATTAGCGACAGTTGTGTTTGAGCCCAACATTTGGTAGGTGGTGGTGAAGTCTAGGTCTATCTCATAGATTTGGGGCCATCCATAGGTCTCATGGCCAAAAGAGTGTAGCACCGTGGTGAGTTCCATGACTGGAGGTATACTGAGGAAATAAGTGACATGGTTGGTGCTTCATGTTTTATACTTGATTTTGAGGTGGAATTGTTACAAGCATGTGGACCACTTATGATGGTGGTCATTCTGCAATTTTCCTTGTGCCTGCATGAACTGTAGTGGCTTATAATCAGTGTGGATGACTGTCTCCTTCCCAAGAATGTAATGTCTCCATTGGTGACAGGCTTTCACAATGGAGTACATTTATTTTTTGTAAGTACGGTACTTGTGGACAACATCTGATAGTGTATCACTATGATAGGCCACGGGGTGGTCGTGCTAAGTGAGAACGACACCCAAAGAATAGTCTGAAACATCTATCTCTATCTCAAAGGGTTGTTGCAGGTATGGTAGTGAAAGTATCGGGGATAAGAGCAAGTGTTGTTTCAAATCATCGAACACTTTTTTTTGGGACCATCCCCACACAAATTTCTCCTTACCACCACCCCTGGTTACTTGGATGAGGGCCCATGCAATATGGGAGAATCCCAACATGAACCTGTGGTAGAAATTTTCAAGGCCTAAGAATATCCAAAGCTCAATGAGTGTGGTTGGGGTTGGCCATTCACGGTTGACTTGGATCTTGGTTGGATCCACTTGTACACCATGTTCATCAACGATGTAGCCTAGGTAATGGACCTTATCCATAATGAAGGAGCATTTTTCCAAGTTGGCGTAGAGCTTGTGCTGCTGCAGGGTGTGTAGAACCTATTGAATATGCTGCAAGTGTTCAGCCCAAGTCTATCTGTAAATGAGAATGTCATCCATATACACCACTACAAAATTATTGGCAAATAGTCATAGGATATCGTCCATAATCCGCATGAAAGTGGTTGGAGCATTTTTCAAGCCAGAGGGAATGACCAACCATTCAAAATTACCTTCCTTGGACTTGAAGGCGGTCTTCCATACATCTGTCTGTTCTATCGGGACCTAGTGGTAGCCAAATTTCATATCAATCTTACTGAAGTATTTGGCCCCCGTGAGTTGATCAAGGAGGTCGTCGATTTGGGGAATCGGGTACCATTTTCTAACTGTGATTTTATTCAGGTCCCGGTAATCATTGCAGAGTCACCAAGTTCCATCTTTCTTTTGTAGCATCATGATTAGGCTCATGCAAGGTGATGATATGGGATGGATGTGCCCCTTGTTGAGTCGTTCTTGGATCTGCAACTTGATCTCTTCATTCTCTAACAGAGAGCAGTGGTAGACTGTCCCATTAGGTAGCAGTGCACCAGGGTTCATATCGATGAGGTACTTGACCTAAGAGTGTAGAGGTACCTTTGTAGGTGAGGAGAAGATATCCGAGTATGCTTCCAAGACCTTATCCACTTTCTTTTGTTGTGTAGAGAGGTTGGATGCAGAGACCCTGGATGTGGCTGCGATCTTTCGCTCATTCTGAGAGAAAATCATAAAGAAGACAAACTTCCCCGTCTAAGAGATGAACTTCCCGCATTTATTGTTAGATATCAAGGAAATAACACTAGGTGGGACTGCCTCTGGTATCCTGTACAATTTGTTGATCAAAGTAATAATAACACTGTGAGGCCTAGACTAATATACAACATGGTGTTTCCATAAATATGGTTGGCCCAAAATAACATTACAAAATTCGAGAGGGGAAAAATCACACAATACCACATCTTTGAAGGGCTTGATGTCATATGATGCACGAAATTGTTGGTTGACGTGAATGTTGCTTCCTTGGTGGAGCCATTCGATGGTGTAGGGTTACAGGTGCGGTGTTGTCGGCAGGGAGAGTCTCTTGAAAACCTCCATTGAGATGAGGTTCCTTTGGCTACCACTATCAACGATGAAGTGAAGTGGGGTACCCCTCACCCACATATATGAATGAAAAAGGAACTCACCTTCCTATGTCTTGTCTGGTTTAGCAGGCTGGAGCTTCATGGTAGAAACGTTAGCACTTGGATCTGCATCAATGATCCATCTCCCCCTTTCTGGTTCTGACTCAGAGTTGGAACCTGCATCTGATTCAGAGGATTTCACCTTAGCCACCAATGACTGCTTTGAGCGACAATCAACAGTGTTATGTCGGGGGCTCTTATGGAAGACACACCACTTCTCGATATCTTTCTTTGTCTTTTTGGTGTTCTTATTTTCTTGTGGCCTATACTGGTTGTCTTGAGGCGGTCTGTATTTTCTCTATCCTTTGTTCTACAAGTTTGGGATGCCCTTTCCTAGATTTTTTTGTGAGGGGTTCCCAAGCCCAAATTGTCGCATCTTTTGTTTGAGCTTCTGCTCAATTTTGATGAGATATCGGTAGGTCACGCCCAAGGATGAGATTTCCATAAACTCCATTTCGGCCTAGATTTATCTATGCACACCACCACAATACTTGAGTACCAGATGTCACTCAGAATATTTGATACCCATCTTGGTGCACAAGGTATGGAAGATATTTGTGAACTCGGGCACTGCTTGGTCTCTTTCCTACCGCAGTGTGGTCCATTTTGTATGCAAGTCATCATAACTTCCAACATAGTAGTATTTTTCCTTAATACCATCATTGAAGGACTCCCAGGTGACAACAACTGTAAATAATGAGGGTTCCTCTATTTCCTTCTGCTCACAGAAATTTTCCCACCAATATTTGACACGGGGAATGACCTTGAGGAGCGCAAAAGTAATCTTTTCTCTATTCGAGAAGTTATGGACAGAGAAATACCCTTATAGAAGATTCAACCATTTTTCTATAGCATTTGTGTCTATATGACCTTCAAATATAGGAATATCGGATTTTATCTGTACCTTGAAGGGGGTGGCGCCTTCATTTGAGGAAGATGTGTCACCTGTTGATATTCGCTGAAGGATTTGTGCAAAACTATCCATCATCTCGTTCCTATGTTGCATGATGGATTCCTTGACCAACATTTTGAAGGGATCTCTTGTCCCTTTGTCTTTATTTTCTCTCACCATGAGAGGTCACTTGGGCGTGCAAGAGATTTAGTCCTCAACAGAAACAAGCTCGAGACCCAATTCTCTGTACCCTGACCTTGTTGGGGACATGCATTAAGAATGACAAGGAGAAGACCACTCTGATACCACTAATCTGGATTTTATGAGAAGAACAAAATGAATACATATTATTATCAAAATATGCTTAACACAGAACAACAAATATACAGTAAAATTTGTTTCTATTCAATAATGAAATAAGATGAAACTGTAAAATGCAGCGGAAAACAAGCTTGCTAGAATGGTGGTGGCTTATCTCTAAGGAGATATGTGACAGATGCACTCATTCACCAAAATATTATTACAATGAGGCTCTTAAGGAATTTTTTCAATAAACAAGAATTTCAAAAAACCTAGACATCTAAAAACCTAACCCTAGGAGATGAAATGCCAAAAGTCATGTGGGCCCTGTTTGGGTAAGTTAGTACATCAACTTCCTGGGGTCGTAACTGTTGCATACGATATCCGTTTTAGGTGCATGATAGCCTGTTGGAAAGGTATATCCAAGTACTACACAATTGTATTGTGGTGATCCCTAGATATGTTGAATGTGGTGATCCCTAGAAACGTTGTTTAGGGCCTCAAAATGACCCCGGAAGTCAGGGACCCGAAAACTAGGAAAAAACTGTCGTACTGGAAAACTGCCAAAATGAGCCAGTTGGAATAGGTGGGAGGACACCAACATCCATATGGATCAATTTCCTCATCTGCTGAAATAATATGAACCAATTAGTGAATCTTCTTTTGATAAAAGATGCACTTACTTAGTTTGACATACAACTTGTGCTCTCTTAAAACTTGCAACACCATTCTTAAATGTCGATCATGTTCATCTTCTGAATTATAATAGATGAGTATATCATATAGGAACACAATCAAAAACTTTTCTAGGTAATCCTTGAACACTCCATTCATTAGGAACATAAAAATGGATAGGGAATTAAATAGCCCAAATGGCACTACCGTAAATTCATAATGCATGTATCTTGTCCTGAATGTTGTCATGATGATATTTTCTTCCTTTATCCTCACTTAATGATGGATTGATCTCAAGTCAATCTTGGAAAATATTCTTGCACCTTTCAATTGATAAAAAAAATCATCAACCCTTGGCAAACAATCTTTGTTCTTTACAGTGACCTTATTCAACTATCTAAAATCAATACACAGCCTTAAGGTTCCATCTTTCTTCTTCACAAAAAGAATTGGGACACCCCAAGGTGACACACTTGGGAATATATACCCCTTCTTTAATAGCTCTTCAAGATACCTCTACAAATCTTTCAATTCTGGTATGTCCATCCTTTAAGGTGTCTTGGATACTGGGGTAGCTCCTAGAACCAAATCAATATAGAAATTGATGTCTCTCTTTGGTGGCAATCCTGAAATTTATTCAAAAACATCTTTAAAATCCCTCAAGACTGAATGGTATTCAATGTTTTCCACTTTATCTTTGGATGCCTCTTCCATATGGGCTACAAAAATCTGACATCCTTTCATGAAACTATTTTTCAACTGCATAGCTGAAATTTATCTAATAGCTACAACTCTTGGGATGCCTTGAACCTTGCCTTACTTATCTTCTTCATTAAGACATGTGATTGTCTTGTTGTAATAGTCTAGGATAACACAATGTTTTTCCAACCAATCCATTCCAATTATACAATAATATGAGCCAAATGGTATGATGTTCACATCTACCTTTGTGCTAAGTCCATTCATGTCTATTGGACAATCTTTATCTATCTCATTGATTTTCCTCTTATCCCCTATGGCTAACTAAACTAACCAAGATTTCTTATGCTTACTTCTTTGCAAGTGAAATATTTCAACAATTTTAGAGTTTATGTAACTATTTATAGCTCCATAATCAATTAAAATTTCTATGGGTTGGCTATCAATCTTACCTTCCACTTCAATCATGGGGGATTGATATTCTACTTGCTTGTTGTCCAAGGCTGCATAAATCTTTAGCATGTTTCCTCTCATGTATTCAATTGTTTTATCCTCCTGAATGTTTTGGATAGTCCTCACCATTTCTCAATTGTGAAGGCAGTCCCTATATAAGTGATTTCCCTCATATCCCCAACATTTTATAGGTTGTTGCCTTGGCCTCTTCTCAAATGAATCTATAGTCTTGTTCTCATTTTGGGTTAATTTACTTTATTGATTTGCTTGGGGGTTGTTCTTGAAAAATTGTGGATTAAAACCTTTCTAACTGTGATCCCTCTTTCCTTTCATCTTTTCATTCCAAGCTTTTTGGAAAATTGGCCTTCTTCTAATCTGCTCATAAATATGCCTTTCTCTCCTTATGGCTTCCTCCAAATTCTCGGGGTTATCATATTGTATATTTTCACTATAGAATAAAGGTAACCCACTCAAAAACCTTTAGATTTTGAACTTCTCATCCTTTTTGAAGTTCACATACTTCAACAATTCAAAGAACCTTTTTTCATATTCATCCATTTTCATGCTTCCCAATTTGAGTTAAAAGAACTATTTCATCTTCCTTTCATAGTAATGCTTGGAAAAATATTTCTCTTGGAAATATCCTTTGAACTACCTCCATGAGGTATTTTTCTCATCAAGGTGCTTGGCTTGCTTAAGTTGATCCCACCACATGGATGCCTTTTCTTGCAAGTGGTAGGTTGCAATTCTAGCTTCTACCTAGGCACATGAGTTGTCATTGTTTCTATATGTTTTCTATTTAACTAGGAACACACGAGCATTTTATCTTATCAACCGGGGTTTCCAATATTCTAGTGAGATCTCTTGCACTATATGTGTAGGCTTCAAAGTCTTAACTTGTACTAGTTTCCTAATATGCTCCTAAGAAAAGGAAATTAAGTCTTTAATCTACAAATCGAAATGACATTACAGAAAGGAAACACACCATTAAGTTATATCCTACTTTATACATAAGTTTTGTAAAACTAGGTTGCATTCAGTTATTGAATCCTCGGGATTGAACCTTCCTACAACAGTGCTCCATTTTGGTATATTTGGGATACAAATTAATTTGAATTGAAAATTGCAATACGGGAAATAAAACACGCCACTTACGGAAAAGTAAACACACTTAAGTTATCATCAATGATAGTGATATTTCAAGTAGTCCCTAGCTCCATGAGGTAATTCATAATGCTACCATGCTCTATTTGACTATTTCTATTATCATTTATCATCATGCATAAATATACACTTCTCATTTGATCACAAGTTAACAAGTAAATGTAGAAAATAACATAATAAATAATTTAAGCTACATGAATTAAAAAGAACATGTAACCTATGGAAATAATCTACAACTCCATAGCCTGTAAATGAAATAGAACAACAACAAAGAAAAACTACATGCTAAAATAAACAAAATTTATATAGGTCACAAACAACTATATGCATATCCACAACTCATGTTCTCTAGAGTGGGCCCCCTCTAGAGAGCAGGGAGTTGAGATTATAACAATGCTAACAAATAGAAATCAACATTCACACATTCAATAGATAACCAATGAAGAATGCAGAGGTCTAGGCGCTCTTCCTTTTATTCTTGAAACTCCAATTCTCTTACATCATCTTTTGAATAGTATTCCCATGTCGAGATCACCCCTTTTTGGGAGAAATATTATACATATATATGAATGGGTCGAATCCCCATGTAAAATAACCCAATAAAAAAATAAATTGATTGTCTAAACATAGAAAAAACTAAAATCATGTGCCCAACTCGATCCAAGGCATGAAAGGGATCGATCTGCATTCATGTGGACGACGTGGGTAAGGAGAAACTTTTCCAAAACAACAATGATACTTTCAGGTGCATACAAGATACCCAAACAATGAATGGGATGCAAGATCCCCATCCAAATATGCTCCAGATGATGTTGGATAACTAGCTTGGACAATTCGTTGTCATTGATGTCAACCCTTGGAGAGTGATCTTGGAGATTGATTTTAACCCTTAGAGATTGATGTCAACCCTTGGAGAGGTCCAAATATGTTGGACAGCTGATTGAAATTTGTATGATCGATATTGATGGTGAGTTAGTTGGGTACATTTGATGTAGTCTACAAGTATCCCCAGAGGTGTGGTTATGAGACCCGAAGTTGATTAAGGAATATGGACATGAAGGAAAGTGAAATTAAAATTAATACACTCATAGATGGATAGTCTTTGTCATGCAGTTTCCGGTGATATGTGGTACTCCATGTGGTTCCTCACGGTTAGGGAGATATAGAATTGTAAAGTTGGAAGCCCTAAAGAGTGGTCAAGAAGCCCCTGGTTGGTTACAAGTCTTAGTCAAAGGGTAAAGTGGTTAAAACAAGAAATCCCTAAAGTAAGGAGAGATGTTAATATGAGAAGGTATATAAACACCTCAAGGAGTCTCTCATATGTACACTCACAGTCATTCATTGATTATCTATCTTGTGATCTAGTGATATTTTTCTAAGGTTGTGTTGAACTTTTTCTGAGGTAGCAAAGGAAGGTCAAAGGAGAAAGTATTGGGCTTGCAACAACCATAGTTTCTAAGGTATCCATGAATTCTAGGTCAACAGGGTGCAGATATACGCAGGTTGTAGTGGAGGAAAGAATGGATATCTGGGGGTTGTAGAAGAGCAAGTCGCGTATATGTAAAAGGACTTGTGAAAGGTTGTGAAGGGATGTCGGTACCAGGTTGCTAAGGACTATGGAAAAGTTACAGGTCAGTTTATAGTATAGAAAGTTAGCTTCAAGATCATAGGTAAGTCTTAAGGGTTATGGTGTTATGGTACATGCATGGTGATGATAGTATGTGATATGGTACATCTAGGTGATGTTATGGTACATTGATTAGAAGCATTATTGTCTATCTTGGTTTCTGGTTTGGTTACATGTTATGGTGCATAGTTGAGCCTTGTTATTGTTGGAGAAATTACTATTTTCGACACACTAGTTCAGTGGGAGTTAACTAACTAGTTATATTTTAGACTTTCTATGTTTACCATCACTATTATGCATGCATGCATTCCTAAGGAAGGATAACTACTTTATTGTTTTTCTTAATTATGGAATGTTCTTGCCTATAAATGAGTCTATTCCACTCATTCATTGTATCAATCATATTGATCATTATCTATGTATCAATCATTAACTCATTGGAGTAGTGTAAATATATTTTCTCATTCTTCCATATTTAATCTCTCTTCCTTTCTTGATAAGCTTTGTTTGTACTTTCTTTAGCTAGATCTCCAGTGCATGTTTCGATGAAACATTGACAGGTATATTGTGTTATGAGGTTGCATCTTGGTAATATTGAGGAGCATGCTTGAGGCATGTGTTTAAGATTTTTGGTATATGACTTGAGGCACATCATTGGATGTATAGTACATGTTGGTTGAGGTATACTTGTTGAGATACATTTCTGGTACATTTCTTGGTTTATTGGCTTGGTACATGGTACAGTACAAGTGTTGATGTACATGGTTGGTACTTGGTATGGTGTTGATGTACATGGTTGATGGTTGAGGCATATGATATAGGTTATGGTGCATGATTGATGCCTAGTTTGGTATAGGTGTTGGTGCATGCTTGATGCACTTCGTGTGGTACAGGTTGTGGTACATGATTGATGTTTGGTATGGTACAAGTTGATGGTTTGGTACATAATTTGGTATATGGTTGAGACACATACCATGTGATGGTATGTTGTTGATCTTGGTACATGTCTGGTAGAGGCATGTGTTGGTGATATTGGACATCTAGTTGAGAGGTGTCCTTCGTGTATGATCCATGTGAGAGGATATGGTTGAGTATTGGTGATATTGATAGGTTGGATAGGTTGATTAGTGATAGATTGGATAAAATGACAGGTTGGATAGGTTGATTAGTGATAGGTTGGATACAATGATAGGTTTACAAGTTACAAGTTGATGTAACAATGGCAGTGGTAGTGACAGTGGTATTTATTGTGGTAGTGACAGTTGGTCTACATTTATATTTCAGAGCGGCGGGAAAGGGAAAGGAAATGGGGTTGTAGCCTCCTTCCAGTTAGTGCTGAAGAATTACGGAGTTGGAGCTTCCTTCAGGTTGGAGCCTAAGAATCATAGGGTTGTAGCCTCCTTCTAGTTGGATCCAGAGAATTCAGGGAGTTGTAGCTTCCTTCAGGTTGGATCCTAAGAATAGGGGGTTGTATCCTCCTTCTAGTTGCAGCTGGAGAATTTGGAAATTGGTGCTTCCTATGAATGAATTCTTGATATATATAAGAAAGAATTTTGTGGTTTTCTCCCATTTGGGTTTCCACATAAATACCAGTGTATTGTGTATTTGATGTGATGTTGTTTATGATTATATGTTCATGATGTATTGAATGAAATCATAGATGATACATTGATGATAAATTGTTGAACATTGTTGTTAAATTCAAAGAATATATATTTTGGTTAAAAGTGGTATAAATTGCTCATATTGATTCACCCTCCCTCTAAGTATTCCAACAGATGAGCCCCAAAATCCATGGAAGCAGTTATGTAATGAAGAAACAACTCCAATAACTCCCTGAAATAGAAAGATGAAGTAATGGTACCCATGAACCAAGAGATTCTCCACATGGTCAAATTTATTGTTCAATATCCTTCAAAATCAATGTTATAATGCCTGGAGCTTTTATTGTTAGCCTAAGGAAAGATCCTGCACTCCATACCATAGGTTAAGCATTGATCCAGGAGGATCTAGGAATGCTCACAGAGATCCATGAGGATCTGAAATGCTCACAGAGGACTAGAAGGAACTAGAAATGCTCAAAATTTGACTTTATCATATTCTCTAAAAAAAAAATACCATCAATGTGTAGAGCTCGATGATATCTTTCCAACGATGAAAAAATCGCCTCAAATGGAGTTTGTGTGCAAAATTTATGAGTGGTCAAAGTTCAAGTCAAATGGAAAAAGTCAAAGGTGACATGTGTCACCACTGTAAGGGTGACATGTGGCACATGACCATACAACCTACGGGTGATGTGGCACTCTCACATAGTGACACATGGAAAGCAGGTGATGTGGCATGATAGGTTGGTAGCTGACTGGGAAAGCTATACAACCCAAGTGGACCAATTCTGTGTCGACATGTGGCATGAATAAGTCAATGAGAAGCCACCACATGGCGACCTCCCATTGTCCATTAATGGTCATTGCTATGTAAAATTACAAGAGTTAACAGGGCTCGAACCTGTGACCTCCTATAATCTTAACAAAGCCTCCAACACCAATGTGCCAAACACATGTTACTTAACCTCATATGGTCTCATATTTATTTAAACTTGTTTAAAAGTTAAAATGGCAGTAAAAGGGTCGAGGGCCTAATCCCTTGACCATAGTTGTATGTCATGCAATGTAACTATGTGTTAAAGTGTGGGGGGTCTGATGTATCATATTCCATCGTGGATATGGTTTAAAATGATATACTATTAATATATTTCTTCTATAACTATGCCATAACCACCATATCCATTATAACCAAAATTCTATGTATATTATGGTCGATAGGGTTTGACCCCTCGACCTACTATAGAATAACCAAATGAATTTGCCAATCGCGCTAAGGATGTGAGTTGGTTATAAAACAACCTAACTATTACTTAAATCATGATCGAAAGTTTCATAGGATGGTTAAGGGCTCGTTCCCTATTTAATGGTGCATAAACCTAGGAAAAATCATTCATCAATGCAAAGAGTCATGTCTTGAAGTGTGTGTAATGTCCCCCACCTCTTGATGAATAGGTTATGATAGACTTAGTAGTCTAGTTTTCCCCACTAGACTATAATCTCATGCATCATGGGGAAAAATACAACCCAAAGCCATTACCTAAGCACAATGTTATAATATTAAGTTGACTTTGGGGGAAAAAGGTAACTGAAGGAAAGAAAAGAACATGTGTGGAAAAGATAGGAGTTAACCCTAGGGGTTAATTAACTCAACAAATAAATAGATCTGGAATATAAAATAAAGGAAGGGCACACTTCTCACTCACTTTGGATTATTATTACATTTTTCATTTGGGCTTTTGATCACAAAGGAGTTTTGAGGGTTTTGAGATTACAAACCCTAGAGATCAACTTGGTGGTGAAAGATCCCACCTATCTTGATCCAAGATTGGTCTCGAGGGTGTAATACTCCTCCCACATTATTCTACAGAAGTCACAGGTACCATCTATCAGCCAAATAAAGGAGCAATGTGCAACCTAGGGGGTTTGTAGCAAGGGGAACTCGCCATTGGAAGAAGAAGGGTTTGATTCAGGAAGTAAAGGAGGATTTCATGCATTTAGACTTCTGACTTTTCTCTGTAGGGATTCAAACATCATTTATAGCCTATTTTTGGAGAGGCTTACTTACCATATGATTTGTTATAGCTTGGCACCAGTTGGAGAGAAGGAGGGCACACTGCAGAACATGGTTTCATCTATTTAGAGGAGAAAATATTCATTATTCAGTTGGAAACTTCACCAGGGGTTTTTCCTTGCCTCGATCTACCCTTCCATCCAATTTCATATCATTTACAAGTTTCTAGAAGCGAGGCCTAAATATTGGGTCTCTTCAGTCATCTAAGAGAGAGAAACCTAGTTTGGGGTTTCAACTATAGGCGGAGAATATCTCTATCATTAAGCCTGAGACTTCAGGAGGGATTTTGTCTTGCCCTGATCTATTATTCCAACCAGTTTCAGAGTATTTGGAGGCCTCTAGTAGCAGGGCCAAAATATTGAGTATATTCAACCATCCAGAAGGGCACAACTCAGCTAGGGGGGGTTGGATATGATCCCTGGAAGAAAATTAATCAATATTGTTCTTTGCATCATCTTATTGTCTGGCCTTTGGAGGCTTATATATTCAGTCTTGATCATTTTGTAGTATCTATTGTTCCAGTTGGATATTCTTATTGGTCTTCTTCCATATCTACATATCTGTTGTATCAAGATCTCTATATTATCTATATAAAGGTCAGATCTGAGCTATTTCGTTCCATATTGGTGTTTCATGTTGTATCTTGTCTTTTCTTATGTTATATCTTTAGATCCATGTTTATATGATTTTATCTCATAAACATGAACCCTAATGTGCAACTTCATGAGTAAACCTGCAAGCATACAACTAAACAAACAATAAACAATGAATAGTTAGTGTTTCCAACAAAAAAATGTCTTGGGAACATTACAATTGTATCAAAGCATTGATCCTCCCAACCAGTGAGGATTAGCGCATGCATAAATTTAGTGGTATCTCTATGGGAAGATGTAGAAAGCAGATAGGTGAACCAAAGGCAGAAATGGAAGGTTCAGGTGAGGACAGTGAGCCACAAATTCTAGTAGGTTTTGCAAATGAGTTACAAGACTCCATAAATCATATAGAAAGTGCACTTGTGCACCATCTACAGGAGAACCAGGAAAAAATGCACATGGGATAGTTTGAAATGAGGGATACATTGGACAAAGTTAATTCCAGCCAAGAGAAGATTGTACAAATCCTATTACAGATGACCCATGCAGGAAAGGGGCCAAAAATCTATGCAAACAAAGAATCTAGTGGTTCCCATGGGGAGACTAGACCTCATCAGGAGCATATCTTTCACTACCACACTGAGGGGCGAAGTTTTTGAGGAGGGGATTCTAAGGGGATAACATATATTATAACTACCCCTAGACCCTACCTACCTACATTTTTGGATAACTAGCCACAACACAACCACCATGATGAGATTGAGGACAATTTTGAGCAATATGTCAGGGAATATGACTCAATGAGTAAAGGATTCAAAAGACAAGTCACACTGGACCAATATTGTGGGATCAAATTTAAGGGTAAGCCCAAAAAGTATCACCGAAAAAACTATGAATTGGAGCGTAGGGAAGGAAAGATGGAGATCCCATACTTTGATGGGTTTTCCAAGGTGACTACATAAGATTGGGTGCAGAAGCTTGATACCTACTCACAACTTAACCCAATGAGAGAGATGGATGCCATCAAGTTTTCCACCATTTAATTGGATGAAAAATCTCATGAATGGTGGTACCATGGGTTAACCAAATTGAGCCATAATCATATTATTGCTTACAAAGAGTTCACACAAAGGCTTATTGATAGGTTTGACCAGGGGGGTCGAGAACTACATTTTAGGTAACTCACCTAGCTCAGAAAGACAGGGTCACCAGAGGTATATATAGAGGAGTTTCAAAGGATATAATTTATGATGCAGGATGTGTCTCAAGCGAGACTAATGATGCTCTTCACAGAGGGGTTGATGGAACCCTTAAGGGGTTGGCTCAAGGATTTTAAGCCTACCAACTTACATGATTCTATATGGAAGACTGGGAACTTGGGATCAATAACAAAGAATAAATTTACCCCTAGAAATCCTCTAAAACCAGGGGGAAGAGACCAAATACCCCCCATGAACCAAGGAGGAAGAGACCAAAGGGGGTTTGACCGAGGAAGAGGTAGAATGGATGAAACTACTAGGAGGGAATTGAGAAGGAAGAGCCTTGAGATCCAACACAAAAATGCATGGGTAAAGGCAAGGCTCACTACATTGAAGTGATTTTTGATTATGATGAGGAGGAAGGTTTCGTCCATCTATAGAACATGGAGGAAGATCCCATAGAAAATGTAGATGAGGAGGATTCAGGTCATGGCCTTACAACATATGAGAAGGTAACAATAACATCAATCAGTGGGGTACCCAAATTCAACACCTTCAGGATGAGAGGAGTGCTACAGGGGAAAAAAGTTTCAGTTCTCATTGATGGAGGTGCTTCACACAACTTCATTGATTTATCCCTACTGCAAAGAAGACATATACCTATAGTTAAATTTGAAGGGTTTCGTGTGGAGGTAGCAGGGGGGCACACTATGCCTTGTGACAGGTATATTCCAGAAATGAAACTTACATTGGGCATGAATGATTTGGCACAATATTTCTATGTAATTGATCTTCCAAACACTAACATCATCCTTGGATTTCAATGGATTAGTATGTTGGGGCCAATCACTACCAACTACAAGACCATGGAGACGTCTTTCATGGAGGAAAATGGGAAAAAGGTGGTACTCATGGGTATGACATGAAACACACCTAGAGTGGTGACAACAAAGCACATGGAGGCCATATTCAGGAGGGAGGACATTTTGTATGCAGAAAAATATAGAATATCGGTTTGGGTGGATAAGAAGGGGGATACTCATTACTCTCTAGAGATTTAGAGAATCATTGACAGGCACATCAAGGTCTTTTAACCCATTCTACTAGGAGCACCACCAGATAGGGGGTTTGAGCACATCATAGAATCGGAAGAGGGAATGAAGCCTATCATCACCGCTCCTTACAGGAACCCAAAGAAGTATAAAGATGAGATTGAGAAGGAATTCAAAGAGTTTTTTATATATGGGCCACATTAGGCCAAGTTCCAATCCCTTTGCATCTTCAGTGGTGTTAGTTAAAAAGAAGGACGGAACCATGCGCATGTGCATTGATTACAGGGAATTGAATAAGAAGACGATCAAGAACCGATACCCCATCCCTAGGATTGATGAGCTATTGGATGAGCTTCATGAGGTTGTATACTTCACAAATATTGAATTGCGCTCTGGCTATCATCAGATAAAAATGAGGAAGAAATATGTACCCAAGACCGCTTTCAGATGTCACTATGGTCACTATGAGTTCTTGGTAATGCCCTTTGGGCTAACTAATGTGCCATCCACCTTCCAATATTGCATGAATCATGTCTTTAACAAGAAATTAAGGAAGTTCCTCTTGGTCTTCTTTGATGACTTGTTGATCTACAACAAAACATGGGAGGAGCATCTGCAACAGGTTGAATAGATTTTAGCCATTATGGAAAGACAATCTCTATATGCTAAAGAATCCAAATGTGAATTTGGAATGACAAAGGTACTCTATTTGGGACACATCATCGAGGTGAAAGGGGTACAGTTACACCAAGAGAAGATACATGCTATACTTGATTGGAAAACACCTAAGACACTTATCTAATTAAAAGGGTTTCTTGGCATCTATTGCTATTACAGGAGGTTTGTCAAACATTTCTCTCAACTTTGTGCACCTTTGACCAATTTGACTAGGAAGGGTGCATTCAAGTGGAGTCTAGAAGCACAATTGACTTTTGACAATATGAAGAAGGTAATGAGCACTTTTCTGGTATTGGCTCTACCAGATTTCGCACAACCCTTTACAGTGGAGTGTGATGCCTCAAGGGAGGGCATTGAAGTAGTTATTATGCAGAATAGGAACCATATTATCTATGAGAGAAAAAAACTAAGGGGTCCTAAGATTCTCTACATCATCTATGACAAAGAGATGTTAGCCATCATGCATGCATTGGCTAAGTTCAGGAAATACTTTGTTGGGAAAAAATCTATTTTGAGGACAGATCACAACAGCCTCAAGTACTTTTTGGATCAAAAGGAATTAAATGAGAGGCAACATAAATGGGTTAGCAAGATATAGGCTTATGACTTTGATATTGATTTTGTCAAAGGGAAAAATAATGTGGCGGTAGATGCCTTATCCAAAAGACCATCATTTTATGATATGACCGACTTTTCAGTTGACTGGAAGGCCCACCTTTTGGTGGAATACTCAAAAAATAGGTTTGCATGTGAATTGATGGATGGGCAGGTAAAAGATGACAACTTCAGAATTGTGGATGACATCATATATCACAAGGGTTGAATATTTTTTGTTCTTGAATCAACCTTTAAAACCAAAGAGCTACTAGCATGCCATGATTCACCAGTAGAATGACATCAGGGGTTTGTCAAGACATACAGGAAAATAAGGGAAATATTTTCTTGGAAGGGCATGAAGGAAGATGTGATGTGCCACATCAAGGAGTGCACCACTTGTCAGGTGAACAAGGATGAACACACTCATCCAACAAGATTACTGCAACAACTTCCCATTCCTGAGCACAAATGGGAAAGCATATTCATGGATTTCATCACTGGATTGCCCAAGGCCGAGGGCAAGGATTTCCTTTTTGTGGTGGTAGACAGATTAACCAAGTTTGCTCATGTTTTCGCTATTTCCATAGATTACAGTGCAACACATGTTGCACATTTGTTCTTTAGAGATATTTTCAGGTTGCATGGTTTACCCAAAACCATTGTGAGTGACAGGGATAGCATGTTCATGAGTACCTTTTGGCAGGAGCTATTAAGGTTGGTAGATATGGCCTTAACCCCTATTAATAGCTATCATCCTCGAACTGATGGCCAAATGAAGACAGTCATCAAGTGGGTTGAAGGATACCTTCGGAATTATGTGTCAGGGAAGAAGAAGGCATGGGTTAAGTGGCTTCATTTGGGGGAATTTTTCTACAACACCACCCATCATATGTCTATTGGTATGTCACCATTCAGAGCCTTATACAGTTATGATCCCCTATCCTTTGTGGAGATTGTCTTTGGTGATAGTAGGGCTCCCATGGTTAAGGATTGGATTCAATAGAGTCAAGATATACTCAAAGAACTTAAAGACCACCTGCAAAGGGCATGGAATCAACAAAAGGTACATGCATACAAGCAAAGGATGGAGTGCACATTTGAGGTTGGTGATTGGGTTTACTTGAGGATTCAACCATACAAACATGCATCCATTAAGAGGAGTGGCGTAGAAAATCTCCAACCTTGATTCTTTGGACCATACAAGGTTAACAAAAAGGTAGGGGTCGTGGCATATGATATTGATCTACCATGGGGAAGAAAAATATACAATGTCTTTCATGTGTCATGCTTAAAGAGAGTCATAGGTAAACACATATTTCCTATTGAGGAACTGCCACCCTTGGATGAAGAGGGGCAATTGATATTGATTCCAGAAGAAATATTAGAATTAAGGGAGAAGAGGTTAAGGAAGAGGAGCATCAAGGAATACTTGTTCAGGTGGAAGAATTTACCCATAGAGGATGCCACTTGGGAAGGTGAGCAGATTCTTTAGGAGACAGGTTCAGAATTGCTTGTGGGAAAGCAATTTCTAGCAAGGGAGACTGTAATGTCCCCCACCTCTTGATGAAGAGGTTATGAGAGACTCAGTAGTCTAGTTGTCCCCACTAGACTATAGTATCATGCATCATGGGTACAAAGACAACCTAAAGCCATTACCTAAGAAAAACGTTATAATATTAAGTTGACTTTGGGGGAAAAAGGTAACTGGAGGAAAGAAAAGAACATGTGTGGAAAATATAGGAGTTAACCTTAGGGGTTAACTAACTCAATAGAGAAATAGATCTGGAGTATAAATTAAAGGAAGGGTGAACTTCTCACTCACTCTGGATTATTATTACATTTTGCATTTGGGCTCTTGAGCACAAAGGATTTTTTAGGGTTTTGAGATTACAAACCCTAGAGATCAACTCAGTGGTGAAAGATCCCACCTATATTGATCCAAGATTAGTCTTGGTGGTGCAATAATCCTCCCACACCATTCTACATAAGTTATAGGTACCATATATCATCCAAATAAAGGAACAATGTGCAACTTAGGGGGTTTCCAGTAAGGGGGGCACACCATTGGAAGAAGGGTTTGATCCAGGAAGTAGAAGAGGATTTGGGGCATTTAGACTTCTGGGTTTTCTCTGTAGGGCTTCAGCCAAAATTTATAGCCTATTTTGGGAGAGGCTTACTTTCCATATGATTTGTTAGAGCTTGGAACAAGTTGGAGAGAAGGAGGGTGCACTACAGAACAGGGTTTCATCTGTTTGGAAGAGAATATCTTCATTATTCAGCTGGAGACTTCACTAGGGAATTTTCCTTGCCCCAATCTGCCCTTCCAACCAGTTTCATATCATTTGGAGGTTCCTATAAGTGAGACCAAAATATTGGGTCTCTTCACTCATCTAGGAGGGCGCAACCCAGTTTGGGGTTTTGACTATAGGAGGAGAAGATCTCTATCATTCAACCTGAGACTTCAGGAGGTGTTTTTTCTTTCCCCGATCTATTATTCCAACTAGTTTCAGAGTATTTGGAGGCCTCTAGAAGCATGACCAAAATATTGAGTATATTCATCCATCCAGAAGGGCGCAACTAAGCCAGGGGAGTTTGGATATTATACCTGGAAGGAAATAAATCAATCTTGTGCTTTGCATCAGCTATTGTCTAGCCTTTGGAGGCTTATATCTTCAGTCTTAAGAATTTTGTAGAAGCTATTATTCCAGTTGTATATTCTTATTGGTATTCTTCCAGATCTACGGATTTGTTGTATTAAGATCTATATATTATCTAAATAAAGGTCAGATCTGAGCTATTTGGTTCCATATTGGTGTTTCTTGTTGTATCTTGTCTTTTCTTATGTTATATCTTCAGATCCATGTCTACATGCTTTGATCTCATAAACATAAACCCTAATGCGCAACTTCATGAGAAAGCCTAAAATCATACAACTAAACAAACAATAAACAGTGAACAATTAGTGTTTCCAACAAAAAATATGGCTTGGGAACATTACAGTGTGTGCACAAAGGTACATAGGATTTAAGGATACATCATAAAGTGCATTGAGAGGTCCCTTGACAGAATTTCAAGAAGTTTATACTCATTTTTCTCGTTTTCTCACGAGGACTATGAATTTGAGGTTTTCTTTATGAGAATAGGTCATTTGTAAAATTCTTAGTCCAGATTTCCATTAATGAGTGCCATAGTTCATCGTTTGGCATGTAAAGAGGGTAAAATTGAGCTAGTTCAAAAATTGGTTGACTTTATAGTTAGATTTCTCAAAATTTCGCAAGGATTCTAATGGTGAACTCCTTATTTGAGTTTGAGCAATGGAATTAAAGAGAGTCCAATAAATTGGATTTTTAAGTCCATATTGTAATGTAATTTGGCATTTGGAGATGATGAAGAACACTATTACTATCTAAAGAGGATGTGAAAATGAAGTAATATATGTCATCAATATATGCGATTTGAGTTTTTTTATTTTATTCTTTGTTATCTCATTATTCTTCAAGTTATTCATTATTATTAATAAATTTTATGGATAAGTAAGACATCCACGTGATATTTTGTAAATAGACAGGTTGATCTTCCATTTCCTGAATCTGGTCGGATGTTTATGTGTATTTATGAACTAATTGACATCTAAGGATTGTCATGTTGAATTGGTATCAAAGTTTGTTGATATTTCAGATCAAGTTGGTATCATAACTCGTTTGGTATTTTCAGATCATGTGGTATCATAACTGGTTTTGAGGTTTATTTGCAATTGAATACTTACAAGGTCTAAGTCCAAGCGAGGTGAAGGCACGCTTGAAGAATTTAATCATGAGATTGAACTTGTATTTCAAAGGAAAGAAATGGAGCATGAAGATGTTATTTCTGAGGTTGATAAGGAGTTTTGAAAAACTGTCCTTGAGATGAAAACCATGGTAAAGGAATCCTGGGAAGACCTAGAAATACGAAGAGGAACTCCTCATCAAAATGAAGGTGGTCCATTGGGAACAATAGTTAAAGAAGAAGGAGAATCTGAAGAACCTCCAGAACCTCCTTCGTTCTCCTTATCATCATAATCTTATTCTGATGAAAGTGAACATTCTTCTCATACGAGGAAAAAGAATTCCAAGAAGTTTTCTCGTTGTCATGATTTTCCTTTATTAAAGCTAGATGTAAAGTTTAATTTGCCTACTTATGAGGGAGAGTTGAATGCATAGAAGTTGAATAATTGGGTCAAATAGATTGAATCGTATAGCAGGGTACAAAAATCATACAAGATACTTCAAGGATACAATTGGAAACTCTTTTCCTGAGCAACATAGCTTTGATATGGTGGGATAGTCAGAAACAAGTTGATCTTATTCAACATGGTAAAATCATTTCTTCATGGATTGAGTTTAATTCTTCATTAAGAAATAAATTTTATCCATTATCTTATATGAAAACATCAATGATTGCTTGGCAACATTTAAGACAAGGAAAAGGGAAAAATGTCCAAGCTTATACACATGAATTTAAGAGGAAGGAATTGTCTTTGGGAAGTCCTTTACATACTCCTGAGACTCTTCTAAAGAGTATTGGTGGTATGCAATCATATTTTCATCATACTATATTGATGTTTAATCCTACTAATATTGATGAAGTATCAGTACAAGATACTCATCTTGATGCGAGTAAAGGAAAACATGTTGTTGAAGATGTTTTAGAGGAGCCACATGAATTCGAGGAGTAGTGGAAGGAAAAAGGGAAGAGTAAGAAGACAAATACAATGAATAAGGATGAAGAGAGGAATCCTACATGTTCTCACTATGAGAAGAAAGGACATGATGAGAAGCATTGCTGGAAGTTGCATCCAAAATTGAAGCCAAAGTGGGCTCATCCTAGCAAGGGTAAAAATAAGACCGGGACCATAATGCAGGATCTTGGATCAAATTTTGAGGATCAAACTAAGGTTACAACTATGGGAATCAAAGGTAAATCTACTATTGCAAGTTTCATTTTATGCATTTCTTCTGCAAAGGATAATTTAATTCTTGATGGAAGGCAAAGAAAAGACATATTTCATTTAAGAGTTATCTCAAAGCACACTAAGATTGATACATTTGTTGATAGTGTATAATAAGTGAATCTTATTTTAGAGTAAGTTGTTCAGAATTTGGGATTGTAAACTAGGCCTCATCCGAGACTGTATCCTTTGGGTTGGGTTTGTGATAATTCTCAAGTATAGGTAACTAAGCATTGCAAGTTACAATTTGCAATCACATCCAGTTTTATTGATGAGGTAGAGTTAGATGTGGTTCCACTTGACATTTGTGGGATGGTTTTGGGAAGTCCATACTTGTATGACAGGAAGGCCATTTTCTATAGGGAACAGAATAAGTATCATATTTTCAAGGATGGGATTGAGTTCATTGTGAGAGCTCATCAAATCAAGACTAATTTGACAGTTGTCACTACAGGGCACGTGAACATGCTAGTTAATGTCAGTATCCATCATCTAGATATACAACTTATGGTTGAAAGAAAAACAGGTCCTTTGGTTGATGGTGTTCATGTTAAGAAGGGAAAATACATTGATGGTTCATTCTCTTTTGCATCTATATATTCAGTTTTTTTGTTCAGTTTATAACTAATCAGTGGAGTATGGTTAGCTACTACAAAAATGAATGGTGGAGTTTGTGAATTTAAGGGAATGGTTAACTTGGTTACCATTGTTGTTTCATTCTTCATTATCATTGTGATGAGTTTGGTGCTCGTTATCTATGAAAGAAGGATGGATGATACTGGACAAGTGAGGTGAAAGAATTCTCACTTCATTTCTGAATAGTCCATACTTTTGGAGGTCCAAAATCTCTTTAGTGGGGAGGTGTGATCCAGGAGGATCCAGGAATGCTCACAAAGATCTAGGAGGATCTGAAACACTCACAGAGGAATGGAAGGACCCAGAAATTATCAAATTTTGAATTTCTCAAATGATCAAAAACACCATCAATGTGTAGAGTTCGGTTATAGCTTTTCAACGATGCAAAAATCATCTCAAATGGAGTTCGTATGCAAACATTATGAGTGGTCAAAGTTCAAGTAAAATGAAAAAAGTCAAAGGTGACATGTGTCACCACTGCAAGGGTGACATGTGTCACCACTACAAGGGTGACATGTATCACATGACCATATGACCTACAGGTGATGTGGCACTCTCACATAGTGACATATGGTAAGCAGGTAACATGGCATGATAGGTTGGCAACTGACTAGGAAAGCTATACAACCCAAGTGGACCAAATGTTCATTGACACATGGCATGAATAAGGCAATGAGAGGCCACCATGTGGAGACCTCCCATTGTCCATTAATGGTCATAGTTAGTAAAATTATAGGAGTTAACAAGGCTCGAACCTGCGACCTCCTATAATCTTAGCAAAGCCTCCACCACCAATGTGTCAAACACATGTTACTTAACCTTGTATGGTTTCATATTTATTTAAACTTGTTAAAAGTTCAAATGGCAGTT
>WSFP011397544.1:0-27051 GCA_009831015.1 Picea engelmannii
CACAAAAATCACTCTGTTTGAAATCATTTCTCATTTGTTATCTTTGGATGACATGTTACTATTCAATGCAGGTTCTCAAGAATAATTCAAAGGCCTAAAAAAGATCTTAGATCTCTACTACCTAGTTATAGGTATGGAGATCAATTTGGCTAAACCATGCCTTGTGCACTATATTCCATAGGACAACTTGATGCTTCAGTTGGACTGAATCCTTCCTTTCCCATGACGAAACATAAACGAGGGCCTCAAATACTTGGTATTCCATTTGAAACCCAATGCCTATAGATTGGAAGATTGGATTTGGCTATTCAAAAAGTTAGAGACACGAATTTTTTTTTGGGTTAAACGGTGGCTATCTCAGGGAGGACGACTAGTTATTTTAAAATTAGTATTGGAGAGAATCCCTGTCTATTGGGCTTCAATAGCTAAGATCCCTAAAGGGATTCTAATAAAATTAGAAAG
Source organism: Picea engelmannii (assembly GCA_009831015.1). Classification (NCBI taxonomy): domain Eukaryota; kingdom Viridiplantae; phylum Streptophyta; class Pinopsida; order Pinales; family Pinaceae; genus Picea; species Picea engelmannii. The sequence continues at coordinate 463 of WSFP011397544.1, forward strand.
AAAAGATTCTAATTTCTTTAGACTGAGAAGAGAGAAAAGGACGACGTTCCACTAGTTAAGTGGACTAGCATTGCCTTTTCGAAAATTCTGGGAGGCTGGGGGATCAAAAACATATATATTTTTCAATCATGCTATGGTATCAAGAATCTCTTGCATCTTACTTATAGCAATTCTCTTTGGGGACATGTGATGACTTCAAAATATTTGGGAGGTCTCTCAATGGACGATTGGTTCTGAACCCCAAGGAAATCAACAAAGAATGGTTCTATAGTTTGGAAATCCCTTGTTGACGCCTTCCCTTTGATTGGAAAATGGATAGTATGGAAAATTGACAATGGAAAGAAAGTCAGGATTGGGGAGGATATGTGGGTCAAAATGGATGAGGAATTTAAACTCTCAGAAGAGCTTCTCAGGTTACTCCACGTTCAGGGTATCTACTCTCATTGGGACGCTAAAGTGCAATACCATGATAGCTTGGGCAGCGTAGGATGAAATTCAGAGGTTGATTCTAGGCCTGGAGGGTCCTCTCATCATAGAGTGGTGAGGACTGGCTCGCCAGCTATGTTCTAGCTTCATCAAACTAATTGAGGACATTGATGATTCTCTTTCTTGGTCATAGAATCCTCTTACATAAGAGTACACAGTGAAATTGGGTTACAAGATGCAAGTGGAAGCAGGATTTCAAGGCACGAAAACATGGTGGTGGAACCCTCTATGGAAGATGCATGGACCATTTAAATCAAATATTCTCTTATGGTTATCTCTACGTAACAAAATCCTAACGTGGGATAACAAATTCAAGAGGGGGTGGAGTGGACCCAACAAATGTGTTCTTTGCAGGATAGAAGAGTATGCTTTCCATTTGTTTGTCATGTGCCCTTTCACCACTCAGGTATGGACTTTGATTGTTAGCAAATTCTATCCCAAAGCGAATAATAATAAGGCCTGTTTGGAAGATTGCATTCGAGAATGGCTTGTGGACTCTTCAGTTTCTAGTTAGGGGTCACTACCTTGTTACTTTGTTTATTTCATTTGGTGGACTCGTAATTTGAGTATTTTTTAGGATAAGTTCATCCCAGTGAAGTTAGTTGCAGGCATGATTGGAAAACTTACATACAAATTCAAGCATGAGCCTAAGAAAAAAACTTCTAAATCTTCCTCCATGACCCTGCTAGATTTCAACATTCCCTAGGGCTTATTCGACGGTCCCAACCAAGGGCACCTTCCTAGGTGCCAAGTAGGAGTGGTTTTGTACCTTAATGATTCCCATTACTTTCACATCATATATGATCCAGGAAGAGGTTCCAACATGAAAGTTGAGTTCTCGGCATTATAGACATTACTTTATTTTGCTCATAGAAAGGGCGTAAAATATCTACAGGTACTGGGAGACTTTTAGGTGGCGATATATTGGGCCAATGGGAAGACCAAAGTGGAGGTTGTGCATCTATAATATTTTTTCCAACAAACTTGGAGTTCCATTCACGATTTCGAGAGGACCTCGTTCACTTACGTCTTCAGTGAACTTAACAACAAAGCAGATAAGTTGTCCAAAAAAGCACTAACGCTCTATGATGATTCCTTTGTATTCCATGAGTACTTCAATGACTAGGTAGTTGAAGCTTTGGACTTCCTTTTTAATTATGGTTGAATGTAAGTCGTGAATGTATGTGATTTAGTCACTACGCTCTGGGCAACCATGCAAAGTTCTTATGTCAATATTTTGATGTTAGTGGTAGTCTGGCACGTATGGTATGTCATCAAGTTGAAGGGTTTTGTAACGACTATGATTTTATGTATCGGAAGACTATATATATCATGTCTGGTTCCTTTTTGAACAATATAGTCGGTCCCTAGGTCAGTTTCTGGGTCAGTGCAGTCCAAGAAGACAGATACAATGTATATTCTCCTTTGTGGAATATAAGATTTTTTTCTACGGAAAAAAATGATCCCTTAGGAACTTACTAGTAATGTTAGGACTCTCATTCTAAATATTGTTTATAATGTATAAGGTGGTCGGGCTAGGAAATTGGAATGCACCGTATGAAAACGAGAGACATATTTCTTGTAAACCTTCACCACAATGAAAAAGAGAGAGGCGAAAACTTTGGGCAATTTAAATGTGGACAACCTTTCATTCAAACATTTTACTAAATACATTATAGTAAAAAAGAACATAATATTCAATATATCTAGAACACAAATATTTTAATGTATTGATACATGGAAATATTTAACGTAATGAAGAGATCTTGTTCAATATATTTTAATTCATGGATATTTAATATCCATATAATATATTGATATATATCAAAATTTAATATAATGATATTTAGTTTTAGTAAATTATAACAAGTAAATTCACTTTATGTCAATTGGGATTAGTTCAGGTGATTGGGAGGAATGATTTTTATCCTCCTCGTCCGGTTTTAATTTTTGTAAGTGACATGTTGAGTTCATAATGAGTATATTGTTGTAATGGCTCTGAGCCTTGTTGTTGATCGGCCTTGTGTCATGAAGATTCTAAGGTTTGCCCTAAGTACCATCTTCAAAATGAGGGAAGTATTAGGGAGTTTTCCCCGGACTTTATAACATGGAAAATAAATTCAAATCATTTTATCAATTATAAAATTGAGAAACTCTATTGATTAAATTCTTTGATTTTAATTTTTAATAATATTTAAATCATGAAACAATATTGAGATATTAAATAATAAATAAAATTTTACAAAATATTTAAAGTAAAGTATAGCACAAATGGTTTAAATAATTATTCATAAATTGTTTTTCAAGGTAAGAAATGGAAAATACATCAATAATAAATACAAATTCCATAAATAGATAATTTTGTTATAAAGACCAAACACAAAGTTTTTTTTTTAACAATAAAAGGGGAAACTTGTATTAGTATAAAAATGTGTCAGGAAGCGGTCGAGTATTACAACAGATACACAGTTTCAAAATTAGATGATGAATGAAGGGCCTACTCATCCCAAGACCATAAACACCACATCTCTCATCCCAAGACCATAAACACCACATCTCTCATCCCAAGACCATAAACACCATATCATTGCCCATAAAATAATTTCAAAGTTGTATGGTTTCCAAAAATACTATTTGTGTATACCATATAGAAAATCCCCATAATGCATATGCAAAAATAGTTCATATGCTAGAGGAGAAGAAATGAGACCATTCATATTTTAAAACCCGTGACTAGAACTTGGAGCAGGGTTGTTCGAGTCACACAAAGGAAGTTGTTACGCTGGAGAAGATGTTGATTACGATATGCCACGTTCATTCCGAGGAGAGGAGGTTGAAGACATAGATCTTCCAATTGAGATCGAAAAGCCTTGCATTCATCCTTAAGTTGGTGAATGTTATGTCACTGTTACACCAAGTTTTCTAAAATCATGAGCACCCGAGACGATAATGCGTTGAATTGTAACTGCAATGAGTGGATCGTAGTACGCAAGTCATTGAGATCCTCCTACATCATGTCCATATGCTTTAATAAGTGACCAAGTGAGCCCTTTTCCATGAAAGACAACAAACGCAGAAGGGGGTGAGCAAACCAGAGAGAGACGACAGAGTAGCAACCAAATGTAGATACCTCCAAGCTAGAATTTCCATAGTGCTTCGTGGAGATAGACCTTAAGCAAGAATTCACACAAGTGGAAGCTAATGCAGACAACTAGGAACCTGATCTCAATAACCACCAAGAACCGTGATTACAGGTACTATATATCTCGTCCATGATGAGACTGTACATCCCACATGAGCCCGGGAGTAATGGAGGAAGTGAAAGATAAGAGGGCGAAGTACTGATGAATTTAAAGAAGTCGAGGGGTAACAGATGATTTGCACATGGAGTTTTGATCTCTTCATGTGGTATCGTTGTGTCTAATTGAGTGATGGTATGATCCAGATTTGGATCCAGGAGCTTGATGGGGCTTAGAAAGGCCTAAAAATCAAAGCTCTCAGAATGGCTTCAAAACAGACGTGTGTGTAGGTCTCGTCAATACAAACCCAACGTAACTTGAACGGGTTCAAACGGACATCGTATGCTCCAAATATAGTGGTCTGTTCATTTGGCCAAACATGCAAAAAAAATGATGAATGTACAGTTTGTACAGTCCGTACAGTGCCGCATGGCAGCTGATTGTATAGGTCATACGATCGTACAGTTGATGTGGCAGGGTATAGTTGGGGCTGATGTGGATAAACAGGTGGACGATTTATGGAGTTACACATGTCACCCTTGCAGTGGTGACACATGGCACGTCTGTATGGATGACATGGAAGCTCCGTACAATCTGTACGACATATGGCACTGACTGGAAGGTATAGCGGAAGATGTGGACAAATGGTGTGTTGACATGTGGCATAGTTTGGGAGAATTGGAAGGTGCCACATGGCCCGGTCCTGGGATGCCATGTGGCACCCCTCTATTGATTCATTGGTTGCTTGTAAAAGGTTTATGGGTTCAACAGATTCGAACCCGCGACCTCTAGTCCGGTCAATGACTTCGCAGGGCCAGGCTGGCCAGCCCACCCTTGGTGTCTCTTGTTAATCTATGGTAAGAAAAATTTATTTTAAGTTTGAATGTGGGGACCGTTCGACAGAGTTAGGGCTGGGGACTAGCCCCCAGCCCCGACACAATACTGCATAGGACCCTTCCATATGCTCTTGTCATAAAAAAAATTGGGAGCGTGTTTATTCTGGAGAGTTGGCCCATGGTTTCAGAACTTCCACCATAGGACTGGTGTATAACTATTAGCGCGAGAATACAGAGGTTAGCCCCGGTCGGTCGAGCTAGCCCGTCAACCAGGGGCGTAACTGAAGGCTATATGTCGGGAGATCAACTGCTAATAGGGCGTGTGGAGCTAAGCCCATGGACACATAGCCACCAACATGCAACTAGGAGCCGAGCAGAAGGGGGCCAACGCACTATAGGACTTAGTCCTTGGATACTTGGATGTGCCCACATGCCCAGGGGACAGCGAGTAAGGGGCTGCGCCTTGAATTTATGCAAATAGTGAGTTTGTTACATTATAATAGTTATTTTTGTGGATTTATTCAGCAGTTTTAGAGATTTTTGGCCACGATTGGGGGATATTGGGCCCTTTTTTAGGCCAGATCTTGGGGAGAAGTTGGGAGATGGTTACCAACTTCATATCTATATAAACCATGGCTTCTTGGAGCCATGGGAAGAGATTCAGAGCAGAATTATGCTGAAGATTTTCCAAGCCAAAGCCATTTTTATGCAGGGAAGCTGTTGAGGGGAGCACCTTTGCGGGCCATTTCTGGGAGCTTCAGTCATCCGATTTCAGTGTTGTCAGTTTTGTTGGGTTCGAAAGATCTGGTAGAACAAAACCAGATTAGTTTGTAACCTTTTTGGCCATTTCTGGGAGCTTCAGTCATCCGATTTCAGTGTTGTCAGTTTTGTTGGGTTCGAAAGATCTGGTAGAACAAAACCAGATTAGTTTGTAACCTTTTTGGCACTGTTGTGATGTACTTTTAAAACTTTGAACATAAATAAGAAAGCGTCACCCACTAAGACAAAGGTCGGGAGACGTAGGCGAGATTTTCGAACTCCATTATCATATTGGTGTTTATGGTTTATTGTTCTTCATGCTATAGTTCAGATCTGTACATGTTTATATGGTTGTTATATTTCTTCTATAATTCTTCCTCTTTCATTCAACTTCCTAAATGGTTAATTAACACATGCTAAATAACTCAACCATCGTCCTTTAAAAGATATTTTCAGATAAAGTGGTATCAGAGCTAGTTGACGTTTGGATTTTGAGTTTGTATGATTACCAGGGAAAAGATACAATGTGGTGAAGGCGAGCTTGTTGAAGAGAATCCATTGATTGTATTGAGAAAGAGAACTTCTCAAAGCGAGAAGATGGCATCGGAAGAGGGACTTTTTCAATATGAGAAAGAGTTTCGAAAAACTTTCTTCGCCATGTCAAAGATGATGAATGTTTTGTATGAGGATTACTTGGAACGAAAGAAACCAAATCTGGGTGAATCTTTAAAGGGAAAAAGTGAAGAAGTAGAGGATCCTCCTCAAATTCCTCCTTCACCTCCTTCTTCTCCTTCTTCTTCAAGTTCAAGTTCTAAAAGCACCGCAAAGAAACATGTTCATAAACATAAGAATGAAATGCCTTTACTAAAACTTGATGTTAAATTTGAATTACCCATGTATGATGGTGAAGTTAATGCAGAGAGACTTGAAAATTGGGTCAAATAGATGGAGGTTTATTGCAGTGTGCAACAAATCAAGGATGAGGCAACTCAGATCAAGTTGGCATCACTTAGACGTGCAGACACAACACTCATCTGGTGGCAAAGCAAGTTGCAAAATGGCACACAACAAGTGGGTAATGTATTTCCATCATGGCAAAGTTTTATTTCTGCACTTAGAAAGCAATTATATCCTTTGGGTTATAAAGAGAAAGGTTTAATTGAATGGAAAGCTCTTAAACTAAGAAAAGACAAACAATGCAAGATTACACAGATGGCTTTCGTAAAATGGCATTGATGTTAGATATTGCTTTGCATACCCAAGAAACTCTTATGAAGTATATAGGAGGTTTACTTGCACATATTCAAAATATTGTATTCATGTTTGGACCTACTAATCTTGATGAGGTTTATGTTCAAGCGACATACATTGAAGCAGGGAAAACATGGGTTGGTGTATCAGGGGAATTGTCTTCAAGGAAAGAGGACAAAAGGAAGTGGAAAGGCAAAAAGGAAAATTCAGTGGAAAGAAAGGAAGAGAAGCCCTCTTGCAAGCATTGTAAGAAAGAGGGGCATGATGAGGACCGTTGTTGGCAAATGCATCCCGAGAAGAGACCGAAGTGGTTCAAGGAAAAGAAGGGGAGGCAAACAGTTGCAGCAACAACACGACCCACAGACTTGGGATCAGATTCAGGTGATGAATCAAAAGTCTCTTTGGTTGGTTTGAAAGGTAAAAGTGATGATAGATTTGATGCCAGAAGTGAATTGTTTCACATAAGGGTCATCATGCGACATACTAAGGTTGACACATTGATATATCGTGGATCTCAATCTAACTTAATTTCAGAGGAATTGGTTAAACAATTGGGATTAAAAACACAGATGCATCATAAGCCTTACACACTTAAATGGATAAGCAACATTCATCAATTGCACATAACAAAGCAGTGCACATTAAAATTTGTAATTTCATCTAAGTTTGTGGACAAGGTAACATGTGATGTGGTGCCACTAAGTGAATGTGGAATGGTCTTAGGCAGTCCATACTTGTATGATCGTAAAGAAATCTTCTACAGGGAAAAGAATCAATATCATTTAACCAAAGCAGGTCAAGAATATGTTGTTCATGCTCATCATTTAAAGGCAAATAAATCTCTTCAAACTATGGAACAATTAATAAAGGCATCTCAAGCAAGCAATACACCTATAATTGTTTCAAATCAAGTAATTGATCTTAAGCAAGAACAGGAGATGATTGTCGAATGGAAAATCAATCCCACTTTGCTTCAAGATAAGCTAATGTCGTGCAAATATTACAAACATATCAGATCATTTGTAGTCATATTTTTTATGCTATCATTAGTAATGTTTTCTACATGGATGATAGTGGCTTCAGTAAGATGTGATAGGGTACAAATGGCTAACAATGTGTTGTCAGTTATCATGATTTTTTTACAGTTGATCTTGATGAGACAAGTGTACAGGACAGAGTTTAAAGACAGGGAACAAGTCGGGTGGCCCATCCCAAGCTTGATGATTGGTCAATAATGTTTTGGGGACCAAAAGGTCTTTAGTGGGGAGGTGTGATCCAGATTTGGATCCAGGAGCTTGATGGGGCTCAGAAAAGCCTAAAAAAAAAAGTTCTCAGAATGGATTCAAAACAGACGTGTGCGTAGGCCTCGTCGATACGAACCCAACCCAACTTGAGTGGGCTCAAATGAACATCGTATGCTCCAGATATTGGGTCTGTTCATTTGGCCAAACAGAGAAAAAAAATGATGATTGTACAGTCCATACAGTGCCATGTGGCAGTTGACTGTACAGGTCGTACAACCATATAGTTGACCTGGCAGGGTACAGTTGGCGCTGACGTGAATAGATAGGTGGATGAGTCAGGGAGTGACATGTGTCACCCTTGCAGTGGTGACACGTGGCACATCCGTACGGATGATGCGGCAAGTCCGTACAATCCATACGACATGTCGTGCTGACGTGGAAGGTTCAATGGTTGACACCATGGCAGATGTGGATAAATAGTGTTTCGACATGTGGCATGGTCTGGGAAAATTGGAAGGTGCCACGTGGCCCAGTCCTGGGCTGCCACATGGCACTCCGCTATTGGTTCATTGGTTGCTTGTAAAATTTTTATGGGTTTAGTGGATTCGAACCCACAACCTCTGGTCCAGGCAATGACTTGGCAGGGTCGAGCTAGCCAACCCGCCCTTGGTGTCTCTTGTTAAGCTATGGCAAGAAACTTTTATTTAAGTTTGAATGTGGGGACCGTTCGACAGAGTTAGGGCTGGGGACTAGCCCCCAGCCCCGACGCAATACTACATAGGACCCTTCCATATGCTCTCGTCGTAAAACTTTTGGGCGCGCGTTTATTCTGGAGAGTTGGCCCATGGTTTCAGAACTTCCACCATAGGACCAGTGTATAACTATTAGTGCAAGAATACAGAGGCTAGCCCCGGTCGATCGGGCTAGCCCACCGACCAGGGGCGTAACCGAAGGCTATACATCGGGGACTCAACTGTTGATAGGGAGCGTGGAGTTAAGCCCGTGGACACATAGCCACCATCATGCGACTAGGACTTAGACCTTGGACACTTGGATACGCCCATATGCCCAGGGGACAGTGAGTAAGGGGCTGCACCTTGAATTTATGCAAATAGTGGGTTTGTTACATTATATTAGTGATTTTTATGGATTTATTCAGCAGCTTTAGAGATTTTTGGCCACCATTCGAGGATATTGGGCCCTTTTTTAGGCCAGATATTGGGGAGAAGTTGGGAGATGGTTACCAACTTTAGATCTATATAAACCAGGGCTTCTTGGAGCCATGGGAAGAGATTCAAAGCAGGATTATGCTGAAGATTTGCCAAGCCAAAGCCATTTTTATGCAGGGAATTTGTTGAGGGGAACACCTTTGTGGGCCATTTATGGGAGCTCCGGTCATCCGATTTCAGTGCCGTCAGTTTTTTTGGGTTCCAAAGATCTGGTAGAACAAGACCAGATCAGTTTGTAACCTTTTTGGCATTGTTTTGTTGTACTTTTAAATATTTGAACAGAAATAAGAAATCCTCACCCACTGAGACAAAGGCCCGAAGGCGTAGGCGAGATTGTCGAACTTCGTTATCACATTGGTGTTTATGGTTTGTTGTTCTTCATGCTATAGTTCAGATCTATACATGTTTATATGGATGTTAGACTTCTTCTATAATTATTCCTCTTTCATTCAACTTCCTAAATGGTTAATTAACACATGCTAAATAACTCAATCATCATCGTTTAAAAGATCTTTTCGGATCATGGTAGTATGCCAAGTTTGTATTGTGTTGTCGATCCAAATGTTTAATACCATATGGGGGTCTTGGTGGAGAAAAAGGCCCCTTTTTTCTTTCCCTTTTGGATTTTTTAAAGAATCACGGGATAGGAGAAAGGGAGAGAGTCTTGTTAGCCAATATGACGCGAGATGGATGTCGTATAACTTGATTTACAAGATGGTCTACCTCCATGTTGTTTGATCTGGGGACGTGGAAGAAGTCAATCTTGTTGCAGGTCTTTATTACTTGATGAATTATTAGAAAGATGGATTTGAGTTGAGTGTTATTTGGGAGTGTTTGAAAAGACCAAACACAAAGTTAAAGAAACAACATTAGTCAATTTCCCTTATCCGCAATAGTTATTAAGTATAGAAAACTCACCATAATAATGCAAACTCTCCTTCTAATTGAAAATAGTTATTAAGTATAGAAAAGTTACCATGATAACCAAAACTCTCCTTCCAAATGACAATGGAGTCTATTTTTTATAAACTTTAGTTTTAAGGGCCTTTAGTTCTCTCATAAGGATCATGAAACTTTACTATAAATTAGAATACTTTCTAAGTGGGTGAATGGTAATGTTGAAGTAATAAAAGGGTGGTGTGCATAGTAATGAAATTGTGGTGTGAGGAAAATTAAGAAAAATGATAAAAGAGAGGTCTTATGTAGGTAAATTGTTGTGTTTAATTTTTTTGCAAACACCTATAGCATTTTGGTATGGCAGTGGAATATGTACATGTTTTTTTGGAAGATCTTGAATCAATCAAATAGAGTATAAGAACGTGTTGTAAATATATTAAGAAACAAGTTGTAATTGGAGACCAACGAGAACATTGTAGGAAACAAGAGGAATCCATGACATATGGAGGACAAACACACATAATTATGAAGGACATTCATAAATGGAATATGTAGGCATGGTACTGTATTTTGAAGAAGTTTATTGATCTGGGAAGAGTTAAAAAGGGTCATATTGACAAAGCATCTAAGTGTGCTTCTTCTTTTTTCTCAGTGCAACTAATGCACTATCTTGCATTTTTTGCATAACATTCAAAAGAGAATAAGGGCGATATGCATATTTTAATTTCAGATTTATTAAGTGTTAAATAGGATCAATTTTTTAAAGTGTAAACATTTTTAGATGTGTAAAATTTGAGAAAATGTTTGCACCTCATGGGATTTGATCTCTTTATGCTTGTAAATAATTACTGAAATTAGTAGATTTTGAATAATCTCGTATCGCTTAACATAGCAATTATACTCCCTTAAATTAGTAGATTATAAGTAATCTCATATCGCATGTAATAGAGATCTCTTTTAATATCTTTAACTTAACAACTTGCAACTGGAAATTTTCAACTTTATATCAAAAGCAAACACAACGATGATTGGAATCAAGCGAGTCTTCACATATATTTCATGTTAGTTCTAATAATTACTACACATAAGCGAACATACACATGACCTCAAAGTTCATTTTGTTTTCGCTAGTAATATATGTTGCACATAGGAGTTGTTGATTGGATCTGCAATAGTTGTGATTGATGTAGTAGATTTGAGACTTCCAAGTTATGAGCAAATGGATTCATGCTAGTAAGAAGCCTAAAACCATGCTCGAACAATGGAATATCACAAGTTATTTTAAGAGCATCGTTATGTGAATACTCAACTTTCCTGCAAACAACTTTGACAACTCTAAGAAAAGAAGACAGTTTAAGTAGTGTACGTTCTCAAAAAACCAACTGTAAACCAGTTACTAGCATCCATGTTAGTAGTATATGTTCACACAATAATTTATTGTTTTAAGTAATTAATCGGTTTCTTATTTTAAATCAAATTTACCGACATTGAGACACAAATTATGTATCTCCTATTGACCAAGTTTGTTACTCAAATTTGTTTTTCCTTTCTTATGAGTTACTTTATATTCATCCTAGTTGGTATTGGCTATTAAATTTATGAATTACTCCCCTATTTTAAATTATTTTTTCATTTCAAATTGTTATTTTTCAATATAATAATATATACTTAATTTTTTGGGGCAGCATGTGTGGGTGGGATTCTCCTTGATCCCAGAGGAAATGCAATGCTTCAATATGCTTGGGGCCTAGGGACTACGACAAATAACATTGCGGAAGCATACTCTCTTTATGCAAGGTTAAAACTGGCCAAAGAGCGTAACATCTCTCAGTTCTCAGTATTTGGTGACTCAATGTTGATTGTCAGGGTAGTTCTTAAAATAAGCTACATGGAGAACAACCTCTTGAGTGGTATCCTACATCGAATCACCTCTTTGATTAGGAATTTTGAAAAAATTAACCTCTTCCATATTAAAAGAGGCCTAAACCCCCTTGTTGATCAATGGGCTAAGGGGGGTTCTAGTATGGCACAAGGGGAAAAAAATTTAAATGGAGAAAGAGGGGTTTCCCCCATCCCCTAACCCCTCTCTCATGACATAACGTGACCCCATGCATCCTCCCACCAATTGTGCACTCCTCGTACATCGGGTTGCCTTCAAATGTGTGCAGTGTCATGGAGAGTGTGTAGATTTTAATGGAGAGTGTGTGAGATTTCACTCTGGCTCGAGTGCTCTCGGTTCTTTAAGCAACTCACAGGGTCGAGGTATGGCACATATGTCTATGTTATTGAATGTGTTTGCTCTTGGTTCAAAAGGGATCATCCTGAGTGGGATTTTGTGCCTGTATGTTCCTCGGGAGAGAAGAGGATCCAGTTAGGGCTCCTTATTGTCGGTCGTTGCTTCGTGGTTTAGGAATTTGTGGCTTCTTGTTGGGGTCACCTCTGGTTTATCCCCCTCACATCTTCGACAGTCTCATAGGTCCATTCTTGTTTTTTATTTAATGCCTAATAATTGTGGTGTTGTTATGTTAATCCTCTAAATACATTGCTCTCGTTGTATTGTCTTCACTTTCTGCTAGAGTATTTTCAGGACTGGGCCACAAGGAATCCCTATGGATCCCTTTGTGAGTTACCTCATAAAAATCCTTAAATGTTATGAAGAGTTTAGTTAGGCCAGTGACTCAACCTTGCAGTAGCTAATGGAAAAATTTAGAGAATCCGAGGAAATGATGGTTGGGCTCTCACGTAGAATGGAAGAAAAAATTGGTGAATTTGAGGCTGCTCTCTTTGCCCTGTCTCATTGAATGGACAAAATGGAAGCTGCCTTTCTCCAGCTCAGAGCCCTGATTGTCCTTCAACGTTCAACTTCAGACTCAGTGAACCCTGACAGATCCTACCACCTTGATGATGTTGTTGAGAATGACCGAGGAAATTCAGACCACGATACTACTCCAATGGATATAGAAGGTGGGCCTCGACAACTTTCTCGAGCCTTCAACATTCAGGACTCTGCCTCAAACATGTAGCTAATGTTTTTTAAAAGCTGGTGGTGCCTTGGGCAATTTTGTAAAGACATTATCAGTTTTGAAAATCATGGGAATAACTCTGCAACGATGTTAAAATTTATTGTTATTATTTCTATTTTAGTTACTCAAACTCTTCGGTTATAGGCCCTATTATGTAGATTTTTTGACGTTGTTCGCTCCGACACAACCCTTTTAATATAAATACAGTTAATTTTGTGTTACACACACACACACACTTATTTTTGACTTGTTTTAATAATATATGCACCAAAAACCTAGCACATGTTTACTTCATGTAAGAAGGAAAATGTGCCTTGTTGGAATAATGATATTTCTTGTGAAAAAGGTAATTGGTCTTCAACATCTTATGATAAATCAAATTATATAAGAATATTGAAAAACAAATAGATATAAATGAAAGTTTTATTGCAATATTAAAGAAATATTAAAGAAATAGTTTTTGACAAAATTTACATCTTATCTTATATTATGTGTACATGAATATGATTTTTTTTTAGACAATAATGCTTATAGTTTTACATAGCTTTTTTTTTAAGACAATAATGCTTATAGTTTTACATAGCTTTTTTTTATAATGCAAATTTATTTTACAGTTTAAATAAATTAGTGTGATGTCTTCGAGTGAATTTGCAAATTCTATTTTATTAATCTTAAAACAATTAAAAAACTTATTTAGTATACATGAATATGATTTTTTTTTTAGACAATAATGCTTATAGTTTTACATAGTTTTTTTAGACAATAATGCTTATAGTTTTATATAGCTTTTTTTTATAATGCACATTTATTTTACAGTTTAAATAAATTAGTGTGATGTCTTCGAGTGAATTTGCAAATTTTATTTTATTAATCTTAAAACAATTAAAAAACGAGTGAATTTGCAAATTTTATTTTATTAATCTTAAAACAATTAAAAAACTTATTTAGTAAATTTATAAGTTATATGTATATTTTTTTGAGGATGATATGGAAGGTAAATTGAACGGTTACATTTTTTGGCAACTAGATCGACGGGGATATTAAGTGAAGTCCAATAATCTCTACAATATATATGTTTGGGAACTTGACCTCTTGACCTCTTATATGTAAACCACAATTCTCAATCACTCGAGCTAACCCACCGAGCTAAATCTATAAGTTATATATGATTAATGTTAATTTTTTATTATTATATTTATTAACTATTTATTTATTTTAACCAACATAAAAAAAAACTCAGTAAAAATGTCAGGTTAAATAAAACTCAGTAAAAATGCCAGGCCTATGCATGAACAAACTGAACAAACGTGGCAATCATATGATGTTACAGTAATTTCTTAATATGATTAGGTAAATGTTAAAAAGTAAACAGGTTAACAGATGCTTTTATAAATGCAAAGAAGTTATCAACAATAAATCTGACTTATTGATTTTGGAGGACGACTAAGAATATGCCAGCATCTTCAATGCATAACCATTAGATTAGAATTTAAGATTAAAAGATCATTAATTGTGCCCATCGTCAATAGGTATAAGCCTTTCGGCATAATTAATGTTAATTTTTTATTATTATATTTATTAACTAATTATTTATTTTAACCAATTTAATCATATGATTATCCTTTTTTACCATATTTAATTTAATTGTTATATAAACATTTTTCAACCCAATTTGCTATTATAAAAGTAACTTTGTAATCATTAGATTCATTCCAAGAATATGTTTTGAGTAGTTAGAGATTCTCTTTATAATTTGTTTCACACTATTTCACCAAAACCACTTTTTTTTTTTCTAGCAATACCAAAAATCATAACAAAAAATTGAGATAACAAAGATATGGTGACACGTGACATACAAAGTGATGACAATAATTAAGAAGTTAGTCACGAATTTTATCAAGCCCAATGATATATCTGATTTAATTTTGAAAAGTTTTTGTGTTTACATTATAGATTGTATTTTACATTTTTATTGGAAAAAACTAAATAAATATTTATAAAGGTGTTTGGCGATTTTTAACTTCTCGTTATATGCATGGATTTACTTTGACGTTATGGAAATTTATTCCCTTTATGCTTTTTAACGTGACACTTTTTATCAGTGACGTTCATGACATCATTGAATCCGTCGATAAAAAGAATTTTCCAGCACTCATTAAGTGGGGGATGGCATATACTCAAGTGTTCTTAAATTATTTATATATGAATTTAACAATTGTCATATTTCCTTTTGTTTTAGTCTACTTTCACATTTCATATTTTTGAAGTTTCCATAATTCATCTTTAATAATGTGGAATAATATGGGAATTGTGAAACTTGAAAATATTTATAATTACACGGTCTTAATGATATTTGTTTGAGTGGACATAATAATATTATGTTTTTATGAATCATTTTGTGTTGTACATTGATTTTCAATGGTATTGTTTTAATCTATTTTCATTATTGTAACATCGACCATGTTATCATAATTGATTGTTATTTATTTTTGTAGTTGAATTTAGTGACAAACGAATTGAATATGATGTGAGATTTTAATTTAATTCCATGTATCTCAACCTACTCAACTTAACAATCACAATGTTTCTATTGGTTTTTTTGCCACAAACCCCATTTTTGTAGGGAAAACCAAACTGGCCCAAATCTCAAAAGCATCACTCTTATAGGGCAAATCAAACTCACCAATTTTATGAGATTTGAAGCTTGATCAAATTAAGACGTCCACTTTCACCAACCCAATTAGTTAGGTTAACATTAAGCGACTTTGTATGCATGTTAGAACCCCCATCTTATATATATATATATATATATATATATATATATATATATATATATATATATATATATATATATATATATATATATATATTCTCATATATTGATTTGATTTGGATTTTATCTATATGAAACTTATTGGATTTGGATCCCCATATTTTGATTTGATTTGGATTCCCACATAATTTCATATACTTGAGGTGCCAATCTCAATTTCTACATTCCATTTTTTATAGTATTATATACACGTTTTTACAGTATGTGAATGGAATTGATTTGGACACTCTCATGCCGAGAGGTTTCAAATTCTCGTGATGCAAATCTCAGTGTGTAAATTTAGTCATTAAACAAGATTGATTTGATTTGATTTGGACTTCCACAAAATTTCAGAGTTTCAAGGTGCCAATCTCAATGTAGTATATAGATCTATGTTAACCTTTGATTTTATTAAACATTAAGAGAAAACACTTTTTTATGATTGTGGTCAATTTTTTCTATTTTTCATTTACTTTAACCTTAATTAGAGCTCTCCTAGGGCTTATGCCAAGAAAATTCAAATTCTCGAGATGCCAATCTCAAACTATATAAAGTGTTTAAGGCTTTAAAAAAATGGGACTATGTTATTGATGAACCCTTATTTTGACATATTTTTTCTCATGAAATGTCCCCTTTTTTATCCCAATACATATCCATTACGCCTTCCTTTCATTATAAATAAGAGTCATTTCCATATTATTATGATAGTCTTGCTCAAATTAAATATAGTTGTAAATTTCTCTCTTTTATTTCTTTCATGGATAAAATTAGGATGTGTAAAGAGTGTTATCACTATGTAAATTGCTTGGGCTAAGGAAGCAAATCACGGAGGTAACCTTCAAACCAACTTTAGGCTTGGAATCTAGCATTTTCAAACTAGAGAGGGCTCTCTCACCGTGTATTAGGCTTAATGGCCAGCTCTGAAATGGAAATAAGGTTTTAAGATGTGGTTGATGGCAGAGGTGAAAAAGAATCCATTGGGCATGGAGTCAAAATTACTACAAAGGGAACTATCAGTGACTGGTAGTAGAGCTATCAAGGAAACAGAGGCAAGGTAGATGATGTTTTATTAGTCAATAATATTGTAGCAGCATGGTGGTAGAAAAGGGAATTCAACAACCCATTACACTAAGAGCATCTAACTGAGGATGAATTCGCAATGCAGCTTTAGAGGAAATTTATGGTATGTTCAATTGCTATGAATCAGAGCATCAAACATGGATGAATTTTGATCAATGACTTTCCAATAAAACATTGAAGAACACACATTTAAATGCAAGCTAAGATAATATTTACATACACATAGAAAGGGACACACTTCAAAAACACCATCACAAGAATCTCTAGTAAGAGTAACTCTGGACTTCTGACTGATATTCCATTATAATTTATAAAGATTACAAAATGCTCAAAAGAAATCTCCTCTACGCTTCTGCCAACCCCCTTTTAGTTAATCAAAATTACAAATATATATAGAAAAGACTCTTCCCTGAGCTGAGGAGGTCGAGCTCAACTCCTTCCCAAATTTGGATCTAGTTACAAAATTATAGCAACACGTTTAGAACTACCTGCTACAAAATATGAATCAATTTTTTGGAAAATAGGGGTTAACGATAACATCATATCTCTTGAATAATGATAGTTGTTACAAAACCGAGAGAGGTTTTTGTATATGAACATGTTCTTGATAAAAAACTCTTTCAGTTATCGAAAAATTCTCTCCAGTGTCTCGGTATCCATGCCCAAAGATAATGACTAAAACAAGAAATCATTAAATGTTTAAATTTGAAAAATAGGTTGTAAATATCCATTCGAATCTTCCAAAATGTGACACTTGTGAAGAAACTGAGAGAGGTTTTTGTGAATGGGCTCATGTTTTAAAAAAACCTCTTTCAGTTTTCAAATATGCCTTTCCATTTGGTCAGAAACCGAGTTTGAAGTTGACTGCAAAAACAGTCATTTCCAGAACTTGAACAACGAACTTGTGGAGCGAGGTTCCTTTTGAAATTTTCTTCTATTGTTTGGCTTTGATTGATGGTTGAAGGTCACTGGTTGATATTTTTACACTTGAGATGATGATAAGCATCCCTAGGACCACTTCATTACCCTTTCAAACACCATTTTCTTCAACATCCTAATATATGTCAAATACTTGATTCAGACTTTGACCCTTGAGCAAATTATAGGACACTAATAAAGAGATTATTTATGTTGTTATAGATTATGGTGCACAAAATGGTTGTACTAACTTGACCTATGAAGTGTGACCAATTTCTAGGCCACTGCGAGAGTTAACCATCAAGAATATTCTCAAGATAGGCTCGAAAGGATTTCAAACAACATATACGAGGGTGTTAGAACCATGAATTAGGATAAGGCATGAAGAACATATTTTATTAAAGACATGATACATATATATATATACAATGATTATGACCCTTTGGTTCATCTTCCAAGAGTCTCTTGGACTATAATGACCATTACACGTACTTTACATTTCATATTCCTTCTTTGCATGGATTAGGTTTCCAACATTCCCCCTCCTTAATCCGAAGGGGTATATGTGAGTCCAAGGTGAGAGTTGAAATTTGAAAGTGGGCAACTGAAATCTCGAAGTGTGCAGTTGTCGATGGCTGAATTTTCTCTCTGAATTTGGTGGTTTTGGGATGACCACAAACTGAATGGCTAACAGAAGTTGATGTCTTCTACTAAATGGTGATGGTGGTTTAAGGAAGACCACAAACCAATCTGGTGGTTTAAGGATGACCACAAACTCTAGAACCCTGCTCTAGGCTCAATGGTTCCCAGAATATTTCATAATTTAGCTAGAAGTTCGAAGCTAATGTCTTCTGCTAATTGGAAGTGCTCTCAAATGCTAGTTTAAAGATGACCATAAATTGTGATGTAAAAAATGCTAAAAGTATTCTACCAAGTGGAGGTTTAAGGGAAACCACACACCATTGTCTAGCAGAAGTTGTAGGCCTTCTACTAAGTTGTTGTTTAAGGAAAACCATAAACCAATCATGCTCGCTTGTTATTGCTCTACTGATAGAACTTCGAAACTAGAAGCCTAGCTATCAATTGTTGATGTTGTTCCCCCTGTCAAGGACAAGGTGAGAAGGAGAAAATATTTTCTCTGCAAGATGCTTCAATACTCGAGAGTGGATTCATCGGTATGAATGACATATCTTCTTGGCTATTGATGACCATCGCCAAGAAGCCATCCACCCGTAGTGGTTCTTTACTCTTGCAGTTGTCTTACGTTTAAAACACCTATCTGAAAGATGATTATGCTTTCCACAATACTCGCGAGGATGAAGATCGAAGCACTGATCTTCCATGTGGCCAACTAACTGACAATGTTGGTATATCATAATTTTCTCTTGAACTGGAGCAGGTGAAATTGAACTTTCTTGCAGCAGTCCAACACTCTGCAACTAGATCGGTTTGGTCTAATATGGATTATGAAAGGTAACATCCTTTTCACATATGATACCTATTATATGCTTGTTATGTCTCATCTCTTCCCAAGTTTTGATGATTCGCTTGGAAAGAGGAAGTTGATATTCATTTGTACTTGAATCTGGTGCTAGCTCACTAAGTGGTTGTTGCGTTGGTTGTTGATTTGAATTGACATCATCATCTTCTTCATCTTCGAAAAGAGGATTCTAAACAAGGAATAGTTTGGAATGTTGTCGAAGATTCTTCGCTGAAGTGTGTCGTGAAGAAGACGAGTATGAGTTTAAAGTAGTGTTACTTTCGCTTGCGAAACTTGCAAGTAGGTTGCAACAGACTGCAAAGTTTCTTTGTCAATGGTGATTGTAGTGTCTATAGAGGAGCGGATTAGAGTGTTCAATAACTCTAACAATTCCTCAACTCAATCCATTTTAAAGATAGAACACATGGTTTCTTGCAACTCCACCCTGACTTTACAATGTGAACTCAACTATGCAGATTCAAAAATGAAGGCAACAAATGGAGGGTCTCGGCTTCTACCGAAAATGCACGCACTTACAAAACAGAACATAAGTAAACTTACAATGCTTGAACAAAGTCTTCACTACACCCGGGTTGATGAAGTACCGGTACCCAATCTCATGCCCAAAAATGGCACGGATTAGTATTCACCTCCATATCCTTCAAAGAGTCCATGCACATGAGCAGGGCATTCAAACCCTAGTCAACTATTTTTTGTCGTATATGACTACTTCTACATATATCATTGCCACACATTTATTTATTCACATCTGCCTTGGGTTCTTCCGATCTTGCAGAAAAGGAAGTTTCTACACAAGAGGCACATACACAAAGAACTTAGATCGAATATGGTTGCAAATGCAATTACAATGAAGAACCGGGACAAATCCAAGTCTATGTCTATGATGATGATGATGATGATGGGAAACAAAAAATGAGGAGTACTCGTCACAAGTTCATCCCATAATTCACTATGAACTTCAAGACTCACACTGTCAGGCAATTCCCTCTTTAGAAGAATGATTCTGAGAGATCAATTGAGCAAAACTTGACTTTGGTTGAGCAATCAATAGGTGCTCAATTTTCATGGAGAAGTTGCATAGATTGCTCGTATGATGGAGGAGACACAGATATATACCAAGTCATTATTTCGTTCTAGCAAAACTTTGTGCATTCGATATTCACTTTGAATTCGTGGTGATGTGTTCGACCTTGTGGTTTAGGGCAGCGAACTAGACCACAATGTCCATGGTATCTCTCCTTGATTCAGTTTCGAACCTGAGTGGGTGCCTTGACACTAGTAACTCTCATGCGTGCTAAGTATTCCATTGGTAACTCTCATGAGAAGATTGTCTTTCAATTGCACTGCATATTGTAATATTCTCTTCTCTGTACCATTAAGCTTGAACTTGTCTTCGGTGTGCGGTTACCAGGCTACCACTTAGCCTCTCTCAACCCACAAAACAGTTGTGCGCGCTGACTCAACGTACACAAAATGGTGGACAAGAATTAGGGTTTTCGTGTGTGTGAGCAAGGAACAGTCGACAAGTTGGAAGGAGAAAATCTGTCAAATACCAGGTGGAAGGCACAAATGAGAGATAGGTGAGAGAGTGGGCGATGGGAGCATGAAACTAACGTGAATTAGGGTTTGGTGGATGGTTTTGCAAACTGAAACAGAAACTGGTAAAGAGAATCGACCAGAGAAGGCTCTAGATGGATGAAAAACTCTCATTGTTCTCAAACTAACAAACATGAATCCATCAAAGAATCAAATAGAGAGGTTGATGGGAGGTCAGATGGACAGGCATGGAGTCAGGAGGCGTTTTTGTACACTGGGGAGAGAAAATGCCCAAATAGTCGAACAAACTTGCAGGAGCGGGGAGGAAGAGGTCAGTTGTGTTTCACCCAAATTAAGGGAAACACTCAACTATGGATAACTACCATAGATTAAATTCTATCCCAAAGATCTACGTGCTTTGATACCACTGTTAGAACCACGAATTAGGATAAGGCGTGAAACACATATTTTATTAAAGATATGATACAAATATATATACAATGATTATGACCCTTTGGTTCGTCTTCCAGGGTCTCTTGGACTCCAATGATCGTTACACTTACTTTACGTTTCATATTCCTTCTCTGCATGGATTAGGTTTCCAACAGATTGGCGTGCTCATAGTCATTATTGCAGATGCCAAATAGGGCATCAACCCAAACTAATTGATGAATCACATAACTACTCTAGATGCCTTTGAGATAACCAAAGATTGAAGAACCTCATGCCCAGTAGCTTGCAACATGAGTTCTCCCAACTGCGTATTAACAAACAAGGGATATTTGATACCTTGGTCGATTGAGGCAAAGCCAAATGGTCTGATCATTGGAACGGTTGGTTGGCATGATCCAATCCGCAATCATGTTGTTTTAATTCTTGTTATGTTTAAAATTGTGTCTTTGAACATGAATGAGACTCCCACTCCATTCATGGAGCTAGAAAGCCCCCTATTTTTGTGTATATATTGGTCACCCTCGGAGCGAGGTAACGATAATAGTGTGCACAAACTAGTCCTTTTTATAACCATCCTATCAAGTTTTCATTGCTTGCAAAGTTTATGTGTGGAATGGTGACTCAGTGTTGCTCTCGTGATCTTTTAGAGCTTGCACAAGCCACACCTTGAGGGGGGCCACTCGAGGTATGGAACTGTGCTAATTTGCGCATATTTATATGTAATATTGTGTTGTTCATCCATTATTGGTTGTGTGATATTGTTTACTCTAGTTTCTTATAGTGTTTACTTTAATTTCTTGAAGATTTCATTTCTACCTAATTGGTGTGCAGAAGAATCACTATGTTCTCCATCAATGCTTAGTATACAGAGCTAAATGTTAAGTTATGTGCATGGTTTCTAGTGACTCTAACATGTGAAGTTCCATTAACCAGGTCAAAGATTGAGAATAACATTGGTTCTTTGTGTTGTTATTGATTTATGTTTCAATTTAGATTTGAATTTGAAATTGTCTTTTAATTACATTGTATGCGACATAGATTAGATCATATAGTAGTTGATGTCGATTAAGGCAAATTCCTTCTTCTTTGTATATTGCACTGAGTGTCTCACAAGTTCAATATACTCTGGGTTGATAAAATGAAATGATTATGTAACATGAGTTCACCTGAATAATAAGAAACAAATAAAAACACTGTCAGTTATGCCCCCAGGAAGTTTACCATTCTTGAGGTGCCAATTTTAATGTCTATATACTAGCTTTTATAGTATTCAAATGGGATCAATTTAGGCACTATCATGGTGATAGAGATGTCAATTTCAATGTCTATAGACAAGTCTTTATAGTAGTCGAATGGAATCAATTTGGGCATTGTTGTGGTGCTAGAGTTTCCAAATTGTCCAGGTTTATATCTCTATGTCTATATACAAGTCTTTAATGTACCAAGAGAAGCATAGTTCTCTTACAGCCTGGGGTCAAAGAGATGTGTCATTGTGAAGTATAAATGTTACAAAAGTTGATGTCTCACTAATGTTAAAAACAAAAAAACTAGCACATATCTAACTTATCCTGGAGATTTTAAGCATTGAAATATCTGCACCTCAGTTTGTTCCGATCCCTCTAGATGTTTAATAGATCCGACGTTAAAATAGATCCATGCTAGTAATCTTTAAATGGAATAGATCTAGAATATGTTGTTTTTTTTTACAAAAACTGAAAAAAAAATTATATATAAAAGGCGCAACCGAGGTTGCATAGTACAAAAGAGGATACTGGTAGAGGATACCAGCTACAAAATTTCCATCAAAGGATTACATCAAAGAGTCTTTCAAAGATTCTACTTCTGATATCTAAGCTTATCGATCTATCAAAAAACTACCTTCCAGAAAGATTTATTTATGCCATTTTTACAAAATTTGGAATTGCCTTACTGATATGCTTATACTCAGTCTTCCTCTGGAGCTCGATCTTCTTCTGGTGGAGGTTTGAGTGTTACATTTAGATCGGGAAAAATTGGGTGGGCCCTGCTTTCTGTCTCCTCATTCTGGCTTTGCGCTAAAGAATTGGGTGTCCTGGCTTCCAACATTGCTTCCGTATGCTCCCCTAAACATCTGAGGAATTCAACTTCATCTTGTAGTTGATTGATGAATGTGTGATGTTGTGCTAATGTATCCAAAGTGAAGGTAAGTGTGGAACTATGAGAGTCTAGATGTAGTGCCAATTGTTGTGTGGTGGAGAAGTTATCTTCCACCAATTTGTCCTCCAACCTTTCACGAGATGGGCGCCGAGCCATGTTGGCAGTTAGTCTCACTATTAATGCCTTCTTCCACTTGTTGTTGATTTATTTGACTCATTCAAGGTTGGCACTAACGTTGGTGTTGCTAACTTTGATTTTGCTTATGTTATGTGTGTCTATGTAACTTCCTTTGTCAATACTTCCTTTTGTTGTGCTTCCTCTGTCCTCACTGGTGATGAGGCAAGCTAGGACTGTGGGGAGCCTTTCACTATTATCGTGGACCAAATCGTCACTAAAGCATCCTCTGTTGAAATCTTTGAAGAAACCAATAACTATGTTGATCCCTGGAAGGTCGTTGTTCATTGCTTCTTCATTTGCTATACCACTTATGCTGGAGCTATGTCATATTCTCAAGTTGCCTCTTCTCTTTAATTGCCCTTCCCAGTTAGAAATCCACATTAACGAGTTCCACTTTATCTGGCTAAGACATTGAATCAAGTGTTGGCCATACTGAATTCCTCTTGTGCCTATGAATTGGAAGGAAGGAAGCTGTGCAATCTCAGGAATGGAATGATGTTCAAGTGTAGATGCGGCAGGTACTGTCAGCATTCGCTTGTTGTGGAGCATGTCTGAAATCATTTCACATGCCTTCACCTCGAGCGGAATTAATGTGGAGGTGAAGTTGTTGATTGCAGAGCGGGCGTGGAGTGACGAATGCAGTAGGTTCCCACGGAGGAGGAACTCCTTACATGCCAGGAAATTCATATATTCGTCATGCAGCACACAAGCTCCCACAGACCAGAGAATGCGCAAGTACAAAGTTCCTTCGAGCTTGTCGCTTGACTTACCTCTTAATCCTTTCCACTGAGACGTCGCATGGGAGGAGGCGCCAGGTGGAGCGTAATCAGAAGGGGGCTGAGGCATTAAGGGGGGGGGGGGGGAGATAAATAGGGGCTTCACATTACTTCCATGTGACCAAGACCCATTATGATTGCTAGATTTGCTTGATCATCTGCTATCGCATTGTTTATGCGTAGGACGTGGTAGAAAGAGGAGTGAATGGTGGATAGGATAGCCCTAGTCCTTTCAATGAGTCTTTTCAACTTTGTATTCTTCGGGTCTGTTCTTTTAATGAAATGCCAGATTATGTTCTTGGAGTCCCCTAGTACAATTATTTGGTTGAGCTGACGATCCTGAGCTAGAAGAGCTCCTTGAAAGAGTGTATAGGCCTTTGCCAGGTTATTGGTGGTTATGCCCATATTCCAAGAGTAACTTATCAATCTTTGTCCTCTAGGGCTTTACAAAACCCCTCTCACATCTGCCTCCCCCGGGTTACCTTTTGAAGCACCATCGAAACATAAAACATGACTATCTTGGGTGTTTAGCCAATTTTTTAAATCTTGGGGGGGGAAGTTGAAACTGCCAGCATGATTTTTTTGGCAAAGTTATTGGGTGGATGGAAGGAATATTTATTATTTTTTTAACCAAATATCTTCTTCTGCTACCAAGGGGCCACGTGCTCGGGATTTTAATTTCCTAGATGAGAGGTACTCCCGCAACTGTCCGATCACAAGAGCTGCTACTAAGCACGGGGGGGGGAGGAACTAACTTCTCTTTAAAAAACATTTATTTGTTGCCAGCCAAATTTGCCAGCACACAAATTCAATCGAGGCCTTCCAGACTCGGCTTAGAATTGGATTCTTGTGGAGAGAGCCTTTGAAGATATAGACTATGTTATACCCTGAGAAGTTTGAGATTATCCAAGTACCAATTTCAATCTCTATATGTAGTCTTTTGTAATATTGAAATGGAATTGTTTTGGACAATCTCATGGTCGAGCGACTTCAAATTCTGGAGATGCCAATCTCAATGTCTATATACAAGTCTTCATAGTCTTCAAAATGAATTAATTTGGACTTTGTTCAACCCCAATAAATATATGATTCTTGAGGTTCCAATATTTTAATCTTTGTATGCTCACATAGATCCATTTTAAAAATGTAACCCCAGATCTATGAAGCATCATAGTGATCAGAAAAACTCAAGTGCAAACCACTAGCCCTTGAAAAGATCTAGGGTTAAGATGGATATATGTTATTTTTTTTTAGTAATTAATAAATAATGTTAAGGTTTACTCTCTTTTTTCTTCCTTTTTTGGCATTAGTTTTTATTTTTTATTTTTTATTTTATTTTATTTTTATTTTATTTTCGTTGTAAATAAAAGTTTGTATTACCTTAAAAAACTTTCAAAACAGTATACACATCAAAAACTTGCCACATGTCCTGCCATACAAGTGGAAACCAGGCCAGGTGGCAATCTATCAAATGCATGTTTGAGTTTGATACAGGGAGAATTTCCATACTTCTTAACAGTTTATCTGCAGCCATGGTTGTTCTAAACAAAAAAAAAAAATAACAGAAAAGGAATTTAAACTTTAGGCAAACCTGAATTGCCATCATCCTCGGTTGGTGGCAGAGCTAACACAAAGGGCTGACAACATGTTGGGAATATGCTCTTGGTTGCCTCGCTTGACACGGCATCGAACAAAACATCTAGGCATTGAGAAAGGGTCGATTGATGGTGAAGCTGCTCCTTTTGACATAGTTCCTAGGAAAAACCTTTGGAATAGGTTGGAAGAGATAAAAGTGCCTCTCGAGTTGAGGGCTGCTACAATAAGGATGTATGAGAACGTTATTGCTAAGTTTAAAAACACTGAGGGCTGGTCAAAAGAGATTAACTGCAATATTAGAGTCAAACAAGGTTGTCCCTTGTCCCCTACCCTTTTTGGCATATACATTGACAAGTTAGAAGATTGCTTGAAAAAAGCAGGTTGTGTCGGCCCTACTCTCACTGGTATAGTCATTGATCTTCTTCTTTATGCCGATGATGTCATTCTTATGGCAATGAGTCCCCATGATCTTGAAAAACAACTAAGAATCCTCAAATATTTTTGCTCCAATATGGGTATGACTGTTAATATTGATAAGACCGAGGTCACGATTATTAAATCCAACAAGATCACTTATGATACCTTTATTTATGACAACAACAACTTGGAGGAAGTGACTTCATACAAATATCTTGGAATT
>ML857339.1:0-27244 GCA_009831015.1 Picea engelmannii
ATTTTCCTGATGTAAGGGGTACTTAAGTGGACGTGGCCTATCTAAAGATATGGTATAATCAATCATTTTTAGTGTGCAGTGGATGGTACCATTGGGAAAGAATAGAAAGGTATCTTTAGGCTCAACTCACTTTTTGTTTTTTAATTTATTGTGATGTTTCCATGGCTAACTTCTAATCGGACTTCCTTGTTGCTCTTTAATAAATATAATTTACTCACTTACTCAAGGCTCTTGGGGAAACTATACGAGTAACCTCTAATTTTGATGGTTAAGGTATCACTTCCTCATATCTTCTAGTGGTGGAGGTTAAGAACAATTGCCATTAAAATTACCTTGAGAAAAAGAAGATGGAAAACTTTTCAAAAATACATCTAATTACAACAAGTTATTATTCAAATGATACTTAGCAGACAACAAGGTTCAAATATAGCAATATTTCTAAAAGAAAATACTTCCCTTTTTGTCTCCTTGAAATTGTCTACTCTTGGTGAAACAAATACCTGCAAAAATCTCTAGGACTGTTTTTGAAAAACCACACTCTAAAATATCAAAAACTAAAGAGATCAAGGAGATCAAGTCACTGGAACATGTATCTCATAGTTTTTTTATTAAAAAAAAATGTAAAATGAGGATGCATTAGACTTTAAGCTAAACTAACAACATGAAGCTTGTATTATCCTACCCTACCTAAAAAGAAAGGAAAATATGTATTCAAGTGTAAGAACTTTTCCAATGTAACCATGTGCGAAGAAAGATAAGAAACATACTCATATCCACATATGAAAAAGTTACCACAATGATTAATCACCTACTTGTTTTGGCATCAGAAGGTGTTGAAGAAGAGAATAGTATCGTGGCCTGGTGACCTCTTGAAAGCAAATTTCAATGTAATCTTGATGTTTATCAACAATAATTTATATGCTCTCCTTCATCATGCCATGAAAATCCTCTTCTTCTGGATGATTGGTTTCTGAAGTACATAAGGGATCAGTTGATATGGATGTTGAGGACTCCTTAATCTCAGGTGTTAGTGATTGCCCTCCACCGGATGTAGTCCATAAGTTCTCAACTTCCTTCACAGTTTGGCAAGGAAAATCATTTTGTAGATCATAGGACCTTGATTCTTCTAATATTTCCAGAGAGTTAGATACACTTTTGGCTGCTGCCAAAATATATTCTTCTTGAAAATAAGAAATCTCTGTTGATGCTAGTATTTGAGAAAGTTCTCCCAAGATAATGGTTTCTTCTGAGTTCATTATGCTAGTTAATGGATCCTGCCTCACATAGGGATTAGTGTCTAGGGTTATTAAAACACCCAAAAGTTTTTTTATTATTATAGATTTTCTTAATATTTTTTAATCACAACTACCTAAAATATGAAAGTCATATTTAATGAAAATTTGTGTAAACCAAACACATCACGCTTGCATAAAATAAAGCACACTTAGAAGAGATAAATCAAAGCATGAAATAAAATATGATTGCAGGAATGAAATAAAACTCAACGTGTATGACACGTGTATGAAAGTAAACACACTGGAAGGAAAAATAAACACACTTTGTGAAATGGAAGCACACTTGCATGAAATAAATAAAACCTGCATAAAAGAAATAAAAGAAAACACTCTTGTCACAAAATAAGCACACTGGAAAGAAAACTAAATTGTGGGAAAGTAAACACACTGTGTAGAAAAGAAAGCATGCTTGTGGGAAAGTAAATTGTGGAAAAGTAAGCACATTGTGAAAGAAATAAATCATGCTTGTGGGAAAGTAAATTGCAGGAAAGTAAAAAAACTGAGAAAAGTAAACAAACTAAGAAAAGTAAGCAAACTTGCAGAAAAAGTAAACGCTCTTACGGAAAGGGAACAAGGCTTTGGAGAAACCCATTAAAATGGATGTCCAGGTTCTTGCCTCTCTTCTTAAAGTTTCTCCTCCCCCTTGTTGTGTAATTAAATGAAACATACCTACCTAATCTCTATCCTTTTTAGCACCTCCCTAGCAACGATGCCAAAAATGTCAAGTAAAATATATGCTATCTATTTCGACATTAACATGTCAACCCAGGGCTCGTAAGCTTCGAGGTTCTAGCATTGTATATGCGGGTCTATAGATCTAATCTAGCCTAACCTGTCCTAATTTAATCCAATTCCAATAAACTCAAAGAATGAAGATCTTTACTTTAAATTTACAAAGTAATCTACAACTAGGAATCATAAATTCATTATCTTAAGTGAGCAAATAAAAACAACCTATGCTCATGGGCAGTGAACTCATAAAGCAAACTATCATTAAAAAGCAATTCTTTATAGTGAAATCTATTGTTAAAGAAAAAATCACTATGAAAATATTCAACATCAATCATTCACTCTATTATATAACTGTTGGAAAGTACTCTATTAAAATTACTAATTCAAGCAAAGCCATAAACTCATGAACTCATAATTTAAAACTTAATTAAAAATATTAATTCAAATTCATACTTAAAATGATAATAAAAACACTATGTGCAAACCTACAACTCAAATTTATAACTGAGACTTCATTAAAATTCATAATCCAAAATGAACTAATCTATCATTGAGAATTATATCCAAAATCAATCAAAATGCTATTAAAAAACAGAACTCAAAATTCATTTATATTCTAACATGATGAAGCAAAATTGATAAGTGAAACATACCTATAGAGAGCATTGGCAATTACAAATAAACCTATCAAAAAACTACCAAAAATAAAGCAATTGATCTATCAAATCTATACATAAACATATCTAAATGAGTACTATGTAGAGTAATTTATAGCTAGGGAGAAAAAGACATAACGATGTAATTAAACAACTCTACAATATGCAACAAAATATAATCATTAACACACAGTTGTGGACGTCCCTCTATGATATACACAATTCAAAAAACAAACTGCAATTAAGAGAAAGTGTATAGGAAGATGAATTAGATAACCAATCTGCAATTTAAAATATATCACAGTAAAGAGATAATTTCGAAATATAATTAAGGAAATTAGATAACTATAAATATGTACTAATGGAAATAATCACCTAGACCATTGGTGGGCCACCCAGCAGGTCGTGGCTACTCTCCAACAACAAAACACAATCTTAACTCAATGAAATTCTGTCATTAATGAAGAAAAATGAAATATGAACGAAAGTTACAGAGTACTTCTGAATTACACAAGGAAACTCTTCTTAACAAATCTTTTTTTTTTGGTCTTGCCACAACTGATGGTATTTATAAGAGAATTACAGCTCGAGAGCTCGACCTCTGGAAGGTTTGACCTCCTCTAAAAATAGAAAATTCATTAAATGAGTTGCTAACATCTTTGGCTTCTAGAAATTGAATGAGCCACTCAGTGATTAGCATAATCGACTAATATAAGATTTCAAGAGATCAGTAGTTGGAGGCCAAGAGGGGGAACAAAACCCAGGTCGTCGATTCGCCCAACACAAGCCGCCAATGCAACAACTGCCAAATCCTCTGTGCTTCGAGTATTGGATCACATACTAGATGGAGTGTCAGATTACGTATGGGATGGAGTGTCAGATGAGGTACCAGATGGAAAATCGCATGGTGAGTTCATCCTGTGACGCACAGGTCACACATTATATTATTTTAGACATTAAATCAAATCAATTTTAACTCAAAACCATCGTAAAACATAAATTGCACAAACCTGGTATAAAGCTATGATGAATTGATATAAATTCCTTCAAATTTCTTCAAAATGGTTAAATACACATATAATACTGGTACAAAAAGTATTTAATCATCATCATAAATTAACCAAATCACGAGCCCAATAACACCCTTTACATATTTAGTGACAATTGCTTTAATTTGAGGCCAGTAACAAAACCTCTGCAAATGATCCATAGTTTTTCCTACCCCAAAATTCCCAGACACAAGAGAAGTGTGAGCTTCTCATATTACATGGACTCATTAACTTGTAGGAATACATAGCTTTCCAAGATGGTAGCATAGTTTTCCTTGCAGATAATAGTTCTCTACTTATGCACCAAGGGTTAGCTTCTCATACACTTCTTTAAAATCTTCATCGATGGAATAGTTTTCTACATAGCTATCATGATATAAAGAATTATTCTTCAAAATAATAGAAGCAACAATAGGACACCTAGAAAGAATATTAACTACCTTGTTACTTGTACTCTTTTTGTACTTGATTACCAAATGAAATTGTTGTAGAAAACCCATTCACTTGTAGTGTCACGATTGTTTCAATTTGGTCTATGCTTGAAGATATTGTAAGGGTTGGTGATCTGTATATATGATTGTTTCCTTCCCTAACAAGTAGTGTTTCCATTTCTTTACACTCTGGACTAATGCATACAATTCTTTATCATATGTAGGATAGTTAACAACAACTTGGTTAAAATTTTCAGAGTGGTAACCGATAGGCTTATGATATTACATCAATACTTCACCCATGGCATATCCGTTGACATATGTCTTGATCTCAAAAGTTTGTTGAAGATTCGATAGTGCTAATATTAGTGTGGTACCGATCTTCTCCTTCAAATTGTTGAAATAGTTTTGTAGATTTCCTTCCTACTGAAAAGTGTTATTCACACTGGTTAAGGCATGCAATGAAGCTGTTATAAAGGAGAAGTTGGGAATGAATCTCCTCCAATACTAGACTGCACCTAAGAAGCTGCAAACTTTGGTTACACTTTTTGGCTCATGACATTTTACAATTACATCAATTTTGGAAGGATTAGTTTTCAATTGTCCTCCTCCTACAATATGACCTAAGTACACAAGTGCAGTCTTTCCGAATCTACATTTAAACAATTTTACATACAAATTTTCCCTTTGAAAAGTATCCAATACTTGCTTTACATGCCTCACATGCTCATCACAAGTCCCGCTATAAACAAGAATGTCATCTAAATATACAATCACGAAGTCATCTAAGAAAGGCATGCATACATCATTCATCACACACATGAAAGTTATTGGAGCATTACAAAGACCAAATAAAATAACTAAATGACCAAATTCTTAACATGAAGAAATGTGTATAAATTTAGCAACTTGAATGCAGGAGACACAGTTGCACGCAATAGATCTTGTCTTTTCCGTTTTTGTTTCCATCCCAAGGGTTACCTATTTAAGGGTTCTACAGACAAGGGTTAGCCCTGTGCTATATCTCTCTGATATACATGTGGGCCCTGGGGTCAAATAGTAGTACTCGGCCCAATATCTAAAGGCACCAACTAAGGAGGCTACATAGTGCCCTTAGTCGTAATACTTGAATACCCAGGTACTAGAGAGTATATTCACGAGTGTTTTTCTCAGTGACACTATAGAAGTCAAGAAGTCGATTGTTTTATCTATCGATGGCTTCAAGAGATCTAGATCAATTTGTATACAGGTATTGTCTCATGCTCTACCACTCGAAGGGGTACCAATAAGGGTTATAAGGGTGGTGAAAAAATGTGATCTTAAGTACCACTTGTATTTCCTGCGTGTATGAATCCCCAATCGTGGGTTTATGCATGTAACAACATATCTTTGTAGCTTAAATACGTCGGAATACGTCTCTACTCTTAAAAAATTAACCCATAATTTTCTGCCAAGGAAGATTCTCTGATACCACTTGTAATATTCCAAATATAAAAAGTATGTAGAACATAAATAAATAGATAGAAATGGCATATGAACAACAATATAACTAGAACAACACCACAATAATACCAAAATTATGCCAGAATAATACCAGAAAGAACACTTTGATTACTGAGAGCAATGTTCACTTGCCTCTTCGAGGGGGCAACCTCTAGTAGAGAAGAGCTCTATTAAAATAATATCCAAGACAAGAGTTCTCATACCCTCGAATATATTTATACTAAATATGTCTATCAAAAGAACCATCTATAGGAAGATCCTTCTAGAAGTAGAAGCTTCTATTAGGTATTCTTACATTTGACTTATTCTTCCTTATTTCTAGGCCTTATTAATATTGACCTTTATTACACGAAAATATATTATTCAACCTAGGTGAGAGGTTAGGGCCCTAAAAACTAGGAAAATACATTTCATGTGCATGTAGATGCATTAGCTATATCACTTGGACAAATTCGAGCACAGGAAGGAGGAGGGGACGTAGACCATCCTATAGCCTTTGCAAGTAGAAAGTTGTAAGAATCTGAGTAGAATTACAACACCACATAAAGAGAAGGACTAGCCATGATATATGCACTTTAGAAATTCAGACACTATTTACTGGCTAAACACTTTAAAATGTTCACAGACCATTATTCCCTCAAATATCTAGTCAACAAGCTAGTGTTGGTGGGGGGGGGGGATCTGTAGATGAATATTATTATTCAAATAATTCAATTTCGATGTGATATTCAAACTAGGGAAGTTGAATGCAGGACCTGATCATCTATCAAGGGTAACCAAAGGAGAAGAACCTACTAATTTGGAAGAAAACTTCCCTGATGCACAATTATATAAATATAGGTATTTGATGAATACTTTGTTTATATTATTGAATAATTAAGTATAGAGGTTGTACCATAGTACTTTAGCACTGTGTAGAATAAACACATGGTATTCAGAGATGAAAAATATAAACTCATTGCAGGACATTTATACAAGATGGGTGCAAATAGTATTTTGAGAAGGTGTGTATTAGAACATGAACGAACCAAAATTTTGGCAGAATATCATGAAGGTATACCTGGAGGACACTATGTAGGTAAAGAAACCATGAAAAAGGTATTGTACGCAAGATTATGGTGTCTAAAAATCCATAAATATGCCAAGGAATATTTCCAAAACATTTATGTCTGTCAAATTGTTGGAAAAACCAACATAAGGGATGAGATGGACCTAAGACCAAAAATAGTTATGCATGTATTTGAAAAATGGGAAATAGACTTTGGGACCTATTAATCCACCAACAAAAGGGTCAAGATCTAGATATATTATTAATGCT
Source organism: Picea engelmannii (assembly GCA_009831015.1). NCBI lineage: Eukaryota > Viridiplantae > Streptophyta > Pinopsida > Pinales > Pinaceae > Picea > Picea engelmannii. The sequence goes on from ML857339.1 coordinate 6,985, forward strand.
ACTGAATACTTAACACGATGGGAAGAATAAACACCAGTGAAATATTGTAACGTAGAGACAACAACACACTTCTTATTTGAGCAAGTGATCACCATATTTGGATGTCCCAAGATATTGATGAGTGACTAGGGCACTAATTTTATTAATAATACCATCAAGGATATGAATGAGGATTTTGAAGTATATCACTAGAAGGGTAAACCATATAATCCTTAGGAAAATGGAACAATAGAATATTTTAATAAGATTTTGGAAAATGCATTGATTAATATCTTCAATGTGCACATGGATGATTGGAACTTGAAAATACCAGTAGTATTATGGGGATAGAGTACCACATGCAAGAATTTGACAAGACAAACACCATTCATATTGGTGTATGGACAAAAAGTAGTGGCTCCATTATAATTTATGATACCCAGTCTACGCATAGAAGCAATTACCAACATGACATAAAGAGGCACAGTATAGGACAGGCTAAACCAACTAATGGAAATGGAAGAGGACATGATTTTGACAGGATTTTACTAGAAACTATAGAAAGGAAGGGACAAATCCTAGCATGACAAACGTATTACAAATACAATATTTAAGGGGTGAGACCTAGTTCTTCTCTATGACAACACATTTTTGCAACACCCTGGTAATTTTTGAATACATTGGCTTGGGCCATATGAAGTAAATACTATCATAGATGGGGGATATATGCAGCTAAAGGATTTGGGAGGAATATAAATGAAAGGCATGATCAACGGTAGTCGTCTGAAATTGTACATGAACATTTGACAAACTAACTCTTAAAAGTTACATCTCAGTAATAAAGTCATGTATATAGTGTACTTTAGTATATGTTAGGAGAGAAAACTGATAAAAAGACAAAAAGTGGAAAAATAAGAAGAAAGGAACACAAAAATAGAAAAAGAAGAAAAACAAAAACAAAGGTAGAAGTTGATTGAACAACAAGAAAGTGAGAAAAAAAAGTCTCGCATAGCAATTATTGGGGACAACATTGAAAGAGAGTGCACAAGAAAAACTACACTTGGCACAAATGCATGGAAAAAGTGAAAAATAATTATTACCAGGTCTATAATGTGAGTAAATCATGTGTTAGTTCAACACTTAGTGATTTTTGAGAACAGATCAAGATAAAAGTGCATGCCCTAGCTAGAACTGTGCAAAGAAGCGAGCAAGTGTGCAAATTAGATAAAATATGACACCATGAAATTTTGGTGCTCCAGGCCAGTACGTATGGATGACTCAACAGGGCCAAAGGTGGAAGGAAAGGATGAGTGAGCTCGAGAACGTGATCAATCTTGAAGATGTCACTACTTCAGACATATAATCAATTAGCCTGACAAGGGTTGAGGAAGAAACATCAACAATGTTGCAAGGGGAAGTAGGGAAGAGTTTCATGACCTAAAATGGGATTCTCAACCCTAATCCTGAAACACCCGCTAAAATTGATGACACGGCTAGTCAAAAACAGGGTTGTCACAAAGAAGAGTTGTTGGTTGAGGACATCACCAACCAGCCAAACTCTGAGAGGGAATAAGAGGATGCAAAAAAATAGAGTTAGGCCCATCTGTTGTCTGGAAGAAAAGAAAGTCGCACGATGCCACATGCATCACACTTCCATACCTCCTAGATGCAATGGTCATTGTGGACAACATGCTAGGAAAAGTACCTGAACTGAATTACTCAGACCATGATGTGAGAGATGCGACCAAATTCCCAAATTTGGCTGAAGAATCCTATTTAGAAAACACAGGGGAAATAAGACCCCTAGGAAAACCTGTAATGGAGCTCGCACAATGGATAACAAGGATGCACAATTACAGAATAATGAACCTCTTAGATATACTGCACTTCGGGTGTGGTAAAAAAGTGGGTCTCTATGTCAAATAGTTATTATCATGGGCACATGGAAACATCATTTATATGGATAGTCCTATATAGCTATATGTGGCACTGATTTCCAAGATTACAGGATTACCTATAGTTGATGCATAGCCAGAGGAGTACATAGAAAACAAGGTGCACAAGAATGAAATCATCAAGATGGTAAAAGCACAATTTGGAAGTAGCAAGGGAAACAAGGGAATTGTGTTGAAATACATTAATGAAAATGAGAAAAGGTTTTCCAACAATATTATGGCTTGCAATTTGTTGAGGAAATGTAGGAAATCAGAAGCTCCAACAGGAGTCACCCCAGTAGCCGCATAGTGTGCAAAATGAGTGATGTTTAGTTGGGCACCGTACCTGCTAAACCAATTTTTGGTGGATTAAAGAGATGCGCAAAATAATGGAACCGAGTTCCACTACTCATGGCTCATTTGATGACGTATGCTCCCTCCACAGCCCGCAGGTCAGAAGGTCCACGTCAACATAGGATCTTCCCTTTCCACTGGCCTGAAGAGCTTCAAAATGGCTCTTCTATTTCCCTTTTGGGAAATCTGTACCCACGGTCAATTTCAAGAATCCCCCCTTTTGCTTCAGGAAATCGGACTTCACACTTTCGCGAATCCGTTGGTCACGTGCTTGTCTTTCAGATCCCCGAAACCCGAAAACCGTCAACGCTGACCCGTCCTCTTCTCTTTCGAGATTTTCCTTTTCGTGATTTCGACGGTCGCAGTATCAAGCAACTTGTTCCCATGATTCCTGAAACCCGATGTTATGAAATTTCAACACACTCACGAAGTTGTCCTTTCAACACCCCCTTACTCAATCGGGGCTTCAGACTTTGCAATATCGTGAATCCTAATGCAATGAATTCAGAACTTCACTCCCCGGAATTCCAAAATGGTCAACGGAGTTTGACTCCATGTCAATAGTGCACCACCTGTCCACTCGTTGACTCCTCTGTGGCCCACACAAATCCTTTTAGCTTTTCGGGACTTCACGTTTCGTGATTTCACGATTTCCGTTGCAAAGTTTACGAGACTTCAATCCACAAAAACCTGATATAGAAACCCACATGTAAATCCAATGGCCCTTATGGCTTGAATCTATGGTCCTACTCCTCCTAATCTTGGACCTTTAGGAATACTCGTGGTAACTCCCTTGCCCTCCATGAGATCTAACGGCTCACGAAAATTCACGAATTCTCTATAGAGAGTTCCGATCATCCGTTCTTTCTTTGAGAACTCGTCCTCCTGTGGTCTGACATCGCTATGCCTTCCTTCGACTCCTTCGAAGGTTAAAATCCTTCTAAACTTTCCCAACTCCGAGTATTCCAGAAAACCCTTGCACGCACTCCTTGCGGAAGACTTTCAAGCACTTCCAAGTGTTGAAATCCTTCAACTCTGCGCACACCTGTAGTAGCAGTCCCTCAATGCTTAACTTAGGTTCGCAACCCTGAGGCTTCGCTCCCCCTGCACACTCCTTGCACGGCTCCTGTGCCCAACTTCACTTTTGTGGAAATGAGAACAAAAGCTTCCTCTCCTGAGCTTCCAGAGACAAACCTATGAACACCTTGTTGACGCACTCCTTGCGGACAATTCAGCTGCACTCCTTGCAGGAACTCTTGCTCAGATAGAGAAACAATTGAAACTCATTACTTTTCCTCTTTCCTCTCAGATTTTAAACATTCAACAAGAAATCATTCATACATAGCATAAAAACAATTGCATGACAGAAAGAGTAAAACATTCATGAGCATAACATTCAAATATGCATACACAGAGAACATATGAACACCATGAGTTTGAATCACAGCTTTCTTGTATTAATCCAGAACTTTTGTAGATGGAGTCTGCTACACAGCTCTCTGCTTCTCTTCTATGCTCATCATCATGCTAATGTTACAATACAAAATGAGGGTGTCTATATCCTGTTTCCCTCTTGTGCTCTAAAAATGTCTAATCTACACATTCAATTCTACCTACTTGCATTAGCTACCATAAATGCCTTCTATCTACTAAGGATGAGAGAAAACTGCTCAAGGTCCGGTTACATTTTACAAGCGCACTTCCTCTTAATGGCTTCATTTAACATCGCACAATAACTTCAAGGTGATTTCAAAATTTGTGCTGGGCGCTTTTCCAGTTGTCTGTTGTCTCCACACTGACTCGCTTGAGATGCTCCCACATCATACTCCTCGGCTTGAAAATTTTCATGGGCTCCTATCCATGAGCTCACACATAGTGTGTCCATGCCTCTGTATCTCTGCTTCATTCTCCCAGCTGGCATCTTCAACTGGATGGCCCTTCCACTTGACCAAATATTCAAAGTATTGCTTTCGCCTGGTCTTTTTACTGACTCTCTTGTCCAGTATGTGCTCCATCTCTGTCTTATCTGCTACTGGCATCTTCTTTTTCCACTGGATCACTGGTTTCTCATCTCCTGTCTCTGCTTTCTCAACCTTATATGGGTATAAATCTGAGATATTTAATATCGGAGAAATTCCGATCCCATCGGGTAATTCAATCTCGTAAGCATTCACCCCAAATTTATTCAAGACCTTACATGGTCTGATTTTCTTCATCTTCAGCTTATTATATGTTCCTCTTGGGAACCTTTCTTTTCTAAAATGTGCCAGAATCAAGTCACCAACCTCAAATTGAAGTTGTCTCTTGTGTTGATCGGCTCTGCGCTTATATTCCTAGCTCAAATTCTGCAGTCGCTCCTTCACCTGGCTGTGAAGTTCCTTCATCGCCTCTGCGAATTTTTCTGCACTAGTGCTCCTAGTTGAAATCTGTTATGAATCTCTCAATTCAAAAATTCCTCTCAGCTGCATGCCATAAACAATATGAAATGGACTCTGCCCTGTGGTTCTGTTAACCGATTCATTATAAGAAAATTCTGCCTGTGGTAATATGTTGTCCCACTGGCTGTGGTGTTCTATCACTAGGCCTCTCAGCAAGTCTCCTAGACTTTTGTTTACCACTTATTTCTGTCCATCCATCTGAGGATGATAAGCCAAACTAAATGAAAATTTAGTTCCCAGCTTCTTCCATAAGGTCCTCCAAAAGTTCCCTATGAATTTGGTGTCTCGATCCGAAACTATACCCCTTGGTAAGCCACGAAGTCGAATGACTTCTTTGAAAAACAGATTCGCAATGTGATTTGCGTCACTGGTCTTCTCACATGGAATGAAGTGTGCCATCTTGGAAAATCTATCCACCACCACAAAGATTGAGTCAAATCCTCTTTTTGTTCTTGGCAACCCCAATACAAAATCCATGTTGATTGCATCCCACGACCTTTCTGGTATGGGCAATGGTTGATAAAACCCCGCATTCTGTCTTCTTCCCTTTGAATACTGGAAAATTCTACATCTGTCCATGAATCTATTGACATATGCTCTCATTCCCAGCCAAAAATATGACTCATTCAATTTTGCGAACATCTTGTCATGACCAAAGTGCCCTGCCAATCCTCCACTGTGCTTCTCCTTCAGCAAATTCTCCATCATGGAGCATTTCAGAATACACAGTTGATTACCTTTAAACAGTAATCCTCCCTGGATCATGTACTCTACCCACTGGCTTCTATCCCTGAGAATTGGATTCTCAACTTCTTCATATGCTTCCTTGAAATTCTGATCACCTCAGTACATGTTCCTAAGGTCATCAAAACCCAACGTTTTTTACTCTGAACTCCTGCAACAACAAACACTTCCTTCTCAAAGCATCAACAACTTTGTTAGCAGTACCCAAAATATGTTGAATCACAAAAGTAAAATTATACATGTACTCAACCCATTTAACATGTCTCTGATTCAACTTTTCCTATTGAGTCACAAATTGCAATGCACGATTGTCACTATACAGGACAAACTCTTTCGGGATCAAGTAATGTCTCCATTTATTCAATGCCTGGATAATAGCATAAAAGTCCTTGTCATAAGTGGAGTACTTCACTTTCGCTTCATTCAACTTCTCACTGAAGTATTCTATCGACTTGTCTTCCTGACTCAACACTTCTCCTATTGCAAATCCACTCGCATCACATTTCACTTGAAATGTCCTTCGAAAATCTGGCAACACCAAAACTGGTTGTTCCGTAGTCTTACTCTTCAATAGATTAAAAATCTTTTTCAGCATCTTCTATCCAGTGAAAAGACTTGTGTCTTTTCTTCACTGTATCCATCATCACTACACTAATTCCACTTAAATTCCTGATGAAATTTTGGTAGAAACTAGCCAATCTGTGAAAACTTCTCACCTCAAAAATATTCTTCAGTGATGGCCAATTCTTGATTACCTCCACCTTATCTGGATCCATCCTCAACTCATTTGCATAAATAACAAATCCCAAGTAGATGAGCTATGTCTTCATGAATGAGGATTTCTTCATGTTTATCAACAGCTTATCCTGCTGCAATCTCTGCATCACTGTAGCCAAATGCTTCAGATGCTTTGCCACTGTTTTACTAAAAACCAGTATGTCATGTAAATACACAATGACAAATTTTCCGATGAACTCCCTTAGGACTTCGTTCATCAACCTCATGAAGGTACTCGGTGCATTTGTTAAGACAAATGGCATAACAAGCCATTCATACAACCCCTCATTGGTTTTGAATGTCGTCTTCCATTCATCACCTTCTCTCATGCGGATCTGGTGATAACCGCTTTTCAAATCAATCTTTGAAAAATACTTTGTTCCACTCAAGAAATCCATCAAATCATCCATCCTTAGCAATGGAAATATGTACCTGATGGTTATCTTGTTAATCACCCTCGAGTCAGTACACATTCTCTAGCCTCTGTCTTTCTTCGGACTGAGTACTATCGGAACAACACACAGACTCAAGCTTTCCCTGACCAACCCTTTGTCCAAGAATTCTTGGACTTGCCTCTTAACCTCTTCATTCTCTTGCGGCGTCAATATGTACACATCTTTGTTTAGCAAACTAGCTCCTGGTATGAGATCAATATGATGAATCACACTTCTAATTGGTGGAAACGAACAAGGTAGTTCATCCACTACTATGTCAGTGAACTCTTCCAACAGTTCCTAAACTTCTTCTGGAAAATCATCCACCCTTGTGCTGGTCAAAACAATCTTCGGCTTCCTGATCACAATGAACTGTGGATCCTCCTTCTTATTAACCTCTATAAGAATTTCCTTCCCACTCATGAGAAGTACAATGTTGCTTACTTCCAGTTTCACCTCCTTATCATTGATTGGAAGCAACATGTGAGTCCTCCCATTCTTCTCTAGGGTGTATGTGTTCATTCTCCCATCATGAATCACATTCCTGTCATATTGCCATGGTCTACCCAGCAATAGATGAAAAACATCCATAGGACTGACATCACATAATATCTTATCATTATATCCTCCTATCTTAAATTCAACTAAACATTGTTTAGTGACAGTTACCTGATGTGTTTTTTGTAGCCATGAAACTCTCTATGGGCTTGGATGATCAATCGTCTCCAGCTCCATCTTTTCTACCATCTCTATAGAAATGAGATTATCCGTGCTACCACTGTCCACAATGACCTTGCATACCCTGTCCTTGGTTTTGCAAGCAGTCCGGAAAAGTCTGGTCCTTTGGACTGAACTCTCCACCTCCTTCTCTGGTGTTAAAAGGACTTTTCGCATCATCAATGATTTTTCGCCTTCAACATCCTCTGCCTCAACATCTCACCTCCGTGCCTCGACGATGTGAGCTTCTCCACTTTCCTTCTTTTTATCTGGACACTCATAAGACTTGTTCCCATTCTTTCCACATGTGAAGCATGTTATTACTCCACCTCTTCCCTTTCCTCTGCCTCTAGTACAAGGAAAAGTGTTATTGTTAGCATAATCTCCTCTCTGCTCAGTATGTTGTCCTCCTTGTTCAGCATATGGCCCTCACTGTGAGCTTCCACCTCTCTTAGATCAAGTCTGAGGTTTCTTCCAGTCCTCCTTGGGATTCTGATATTTGTCCTGGGCAACTGATTTTCCTCTAGGCTGACTTCTTCCTCGGCCTCTTTGACCCTTCTTTCGGCTCAACTTCTCTTCATCTTTCAAAGCCATCTGATAAGCATCTTCCACCGTTCAGATGGTTACCATGTTCATCTCATCCTGAATGTCGTATCTTAGGCCATTCATGTATCTAGCAACTTTTTCATCATCCCTCTCATGATGACCTGCCCTGATGTTCAACTTGTATAATTCTTCAGTGTATTCTTTCACTGTCATCAGCTTATGTCTCAGGTTCTACATCCTCATGAATAGAGTAATTTGATAATCCCCGGAGATGAATTTCGCCTTCATCTTCGTGATCATTCTATCCCAGCTTTTGATCTTCTTCTTGCCTTTGCAGCATCTATTAGCTTGTAGTTCATCCCACCATAATGATGCATGTCCTTTCAATCTTGTGACAACATGCTTGACTTTCTTGTCCTCTTCGACATCTTCATAGTCAAAGTATGTGTCTAGAGCTCTAATCCAGTCTAGAAGCTCCTCTGCATCCAAGTTTCCCTCATAAAATAGAATGTCCATTTTCTCTCTTGCACCCATTCTTGCAATAGCTCTGATCAAATGTTCGTTTGTTGCATCTTCAGCTGCAACTTCTTCCTCGTGTTCACCCTCAATTTCACTTTCAGAATCACTAAGATCCCTGACACTTACTGTATGTCTTTGTGTTGTCTCCATGTCTTCGAGTATAGCTCGTAGATCACACATTTCTTTCTCCATGGCTGGATAAATCATCTACCTACCCCTTCTTCTCGGCATTTCCCTCTCCTCTCGTGGATTGGGTGTTTGCCTGTCCCTTCTCCTTGGCGGCATGGTGAATTCTCTTTTCTTCTTTGCTACAGAAAGCAAAGAACCTTTCTGTGCTCTGATACATGATATGATGATGCATGCTCCCTCCACAACCCATAGGTCAGAAGGTCCACATTAACACAAGATCTTTCCCTTTCCACTGGCCCAAAGATCTTTGGAATGGCTCTTCTATTTCCCTTTCGAGAAATTTGTACCCACAGTCAATTTCAAAAATTCCCCCTTTTGCTTCGGGAAATTGGACTTCGCATTTTCGCGAATCCATTGGTCATGTGCTTGTCTTTCAAATCCCCGAAACCCAAAAACCGTCAATGTTGACCCGTCCTCTTCCCTTTTGGGATTTTCCTTTTCGAAATTTCAGCAATTGCGGTATCAAGCAACTTGTTCCTGCAATTCTCGAAACCCGATGTTCCAAAATTTCGACACACTCACGAAGCTGTCCTTTCAATGCCTCCTTACTCCATCGGGGCTTCAGACTTTGCAATATCATGAATCCTAATGCAATTAATTCAAAACTTCACTCCCTGGAATTCCGAAACGGTCAACGGAGTTTGACTCCGTGTCAATAGTGTGCCACCTGTCCACTTGTCGACTCCTCTGTGGCCCACACAAATCCTTTTAGCTTTTCAGGACTTCACGTTTCATGATTTCATGATTTTCGTTCCAAATTTTACGGGACTTCAATCCACGAAAACCTGATATAGAAACCCACGTGTAAATCCAACGACCCTTATGGCTTGAATCTATGGTCCTACTCCTCCTGAGCTTGGAGCCTTTAGGAATACTCGCGGTAACTCCCTTTCCCTCCATGAGATCTAACGGCTAACAAAAATTCGTGAATTCTCTACAGAGAACTCCGACCATCCGTTCTTTCTTTGAGAACTCATCCTCCTGTGGTCCAACATCGCTATGCCTTCCTTCAACTCCTTCGAAGGTTCAAATCCTTCTGAACTTTCCCAACTCTGATTCTTCCATAAAAACCCTTGCATGCACTCCTTGAGGAAGACTTTCAAGCGCTTCCAAGTGTTGAAATCCTTCAACTCTATGCACACTTGCAGTAGCAGTCCCTCAATTCTTCACTCAGGTTCACAACACTGAGGCTTCGCTTGGCCTGCGCACTCCTTGCACGGCTCCTGTGCCCAACTGCACTTTTGTGGAAATGAGAACAAAAGCTTCCTCTCCTGAGCTTCTAGAGACAAACCTCTGAACACCTTGTCGATGCACTACTTGCAGACAATTCAGTTGAACTCCTTGCAGGAACTCTTGCTCAGATAGAGAAACAATTGAAACTCATTCCTTTTCCTCTTTCCTCTTAGATTTAAAACATTCAACAAGAAATCATTCATACATAGCATAAAAGCAATTGCATGATAGAAAGAGTAAAACATTCATGAGAATAACATTCAAAGATGCATACACAGAGAACATATGAACACCATGAGTCTGAATCACAACTTTCTTGTATTAATCCAGAACTTTTTTGCATGGAGTCTACTACACATCTCTCTATTTATCTTCTAGTCTCATCATCATGCTAATGTTACAATACATAATGAGGGTGCCTATATCCCATTTCCCTCTTGCACTCTAAAACTGTCTAATCTACACATTCAATTCTAACTACTTGCATTAACTACCATAAATGCCTTCTATCTACTAAGGACGAGAGAAAATCGCTCAAGGTCCAGTTACATTTTACAAGTGTGCTTCCTCTTAATGGCTTCATTTAATATCGTGCAATAACTTCAAGGTGATTTCAAAATTTGTGTTGGGCGCTTTTCCAGCTGTCCATTGTCTCCGCGCTGACTCGCTTGAGATGCTCCTACATCATCATCATTCTTATAACCTTGGCAGAGTGGCAAGAGACAAATTTTTCATCCTTCTTGGATAGAAAAGGAAAGTGTTATGCGACCAGATGACTCCCTCTAGAAGGCCAAGAAAAATAAAAATCAACATGAAAATAACACAGTATTTGCAATGTTGTTGAATAAATACAACAATGGACAACCAATGTGTGGCGCATTCCTATGGAGGTAGTCCAAGAAACTAAAGGGATCACCAGGTTCAAGAAATTCAGGCATAACATGTGGATCCAGGCCACAAGGGATCCAAAGAAGACATGGTTGGTTATGCAATGTTGCATCACAAAGAAATAAATTGACTAGATAATCATAGACTCACCAACACAATGGAAAAAATAGCAACAAATTCAATCGAAGCATAATCCACCAAGCCCAAGGAAAATACTGAAGCAGGTTCCTCAACAAAAAAAAACAACCCAGTTGATAACACTAGAAAGGCTCCAACATGGAATCAACTGTCAGGAAGCATTGTAGTGCCGAAAAGACCAAGGAGGACAACAACAGTGCCCAGGAAAAACAACGAGCAGGATGCCAGAAAGGGGGACACATCATAAGCTGGCGAAGAAAGGGTACAGGTTACAACTAGTCCAATGCAACCCTAACATATGAAAAATAAGACAGTGCAGGTAGAAGAGACACACAAAAAGAGGAAGTATACCAAATGTGAAAGAAATTCAATCATTTTTAGGAAAAATAAATTTCTTGAGAAGATTTATTCCTAACTTCGCTGAAATTGTGAAATTAATTACAGATATGCTCAGAAAAAATAGTGAAGCAAAATGGACAACAGAAGCTAAGGAATCCTTTGCCCATATTAAAAAGGTCATAAGAGAGGCACCAGTACTAGCGAGCCTAGATTATCTCAAAGATTTTCTTATTTTTTCATTTGCCTCTGAACACACGCTTTCTGTTGTACTACTTCAGAAGAATGAAGAAGGTTTCGAGCAACCGATAGCCTTCTTTAGCAAAAGTCTCCGAGATGCTGAACTTAAATATAATATAATGGAAAAGCAAGCGTATGCTATGGTAAAAGCATTGAAAGCTTTCAGAACTTATGTTTTGCATTCTAAAGTGATTGCATATGTACCCACTAGTGTTGTAAAAGATATCTTGGTTCAAGAAGATAGTGATGGTAAAAGAGGAAGATCGCTTGCAAAAATTTAGGAGTTCGACTTGGAGGTTAAACCGACCAAATTGGTAAAAGGACAAGGTTTAGATAAGCTTTTAGTTGAATCCAATTTCAGGGCTCTTGCGATAAACGTTCTCAGGAGGAAGAAGGATGGGTAGATGTGAATGAACTTGAGGATCAAATAGTCGAAAATAGGATCGAAGAGAAATTTGCATCGTCGAATTGGTACAAGGACATAGTAACATACTTATTAACTTTGAAATGTCCAGCTGACTTGTCTCCATCCAAAGCTAGAATGCTAGAGATGCATGCAGTTAAATACTATATTTCCAAAAAACAATTATACTGGAAAGACCCGCTTGGTTTCCTCTTAGTCTCTCTGATCAAATTAGAAACAGAAGAAGTTATAGGTCAATTTCACGAAGGATTCTATGGAGGACACCACGCTTGGAGGTCTATGACATATAAAATCTTGAGGGCTGGTTATTACTAGCCTAAAATTTTCCCAGATGTCAATGCTAAGGTACGAGCTTGCAGCCCTTGCCAATTCTTTGCAAGAAAACATAAACTACCTGTGATGCCATTAGTCCCAGTCAAGATAGAAGCTCCTTTTCAGCAATGGGGACTAGACTTTATAGGGGAAATTAATCCTCATTCAAGTGCTCAACACAGATGGATACTGACCGCAACAGACTATTTCACCAAGGGTGGAAGCTATCCCAACAACGAAGGCCACAGATTTAGTTGTTATAGACTTCTTAGAAGAGAATATATTGTCTAGGTTCGACTGTCCTAGGAAGATAGTCACAGACAATGCGTAGGATTTTAAGTCTATGGAAATGGTCAGCTTTTGCCAGAAATATAATATTGTGTTGTGTCATTCCACAGCATACTATCCTCAAGGAAATGGTCTGGCAAAATCTTCTAACAAGAGCTTAATCAGTATAATCAAGAAAGTCTTAAATGAAAATAAAAAATCTTGGCATTTGCATTTAAAATATGCTCTGTGGGAAAATCGGATAGGCACAAAGAAGTCTATCAGTACTTCTCCCTTTCAAATGGTATATGGAAAAGATGTAGTGTTGCCCATAAATCTAGCACTTCTTGTGATGAAACTATGGCAAGATGAGAAGGAAGAACCAAACCCTCTCACAAGAAGGATAAATCAGCTGATTGAAGTTCAACAGCACAAGGCTGTAGTGGATGAAAAGTTGCAGAAGTACCAGGATGACATGAAAATATTATTTGATCGTAAAGACAAGGACAGGAATTTTCTCCCCGGAGATCTGGTGTTGAGGTGGGATGCTTGAAAAGAAGATTCAGGAAAAAATGGTAAATTTGATCATATTTGGTATGGACCATTTAAGGTAGCATCTTCTGAAGGAAAAATTCATTTCTGCTTGAAAATTTGGATGGTAAGATATTGAATGCCCCTGTTAATGGGCGTTTTTTAAAGCATTATATGGAATAATTAATTTATAAAATATCTCATTGTATATACCGTTTTGTTTTTCATTTTTAGAAAATCCATTCTCATTTTGTAAATAAATAAAAATTAAATAAAAAATTAGTTAAGTTTTTATAACAAAAAATAAAATAAAATAAAATATATATATATATATATATATATATATATAATATAATATAATAAATAAGAAGAAAAGAGTCCAAAGAGTTATTTTTGAAATCATAACCTATGTTTTATAGCTTACATATTGTTGAACATCTCCTTTTATACCCTCGATACTATCTTTCATGTTTTTGGGCTTTCTCATCAAAGTAGGAGAGATTATGTATTAACCTTGAAAATCCACAAATGATTAAATTCAGTAAGACCAGTCTTCATAGTTCTTATTCTCTGACTAAAAATGGTTATGTGTGAGTTGATTTTGACTCTCTTAAGTTTCTTAACAGTTTGTCTGAGGATTTAAGCTTGCTCAAAAGAAAACCCCTGAAAATAATCTTTCCCTTTTTCTCTACAGACTGAGGAATTTTTGATGCAGGAGCATCGCTCACTCAATCAAGTGAGCCAGTGCGAGGAGGAAAAGAGAACAGCTGGAGAGCGCCAGCATTCAAATTTTGGAACACTGTAATATGGCTACGCCAAACATTAAATGTTGATGTGATGAAGCGCACTTTATATATGTAACAGACCTTGAGCGGATAAGCTCTCGTCCTTAGTAGTTGAGGCATTTATGTAGATTTAATGCAAGTAGATAAACTAATTAACTGTAGATTAGACAGTTTAGCTTTYGAAGAGGGAAAAAYRGAATATARACACCCTCYGTTGTATTTKKTKRWTAATTGATCATTCTCATTCATACAGGAGMAAGGGAAGAGGAGYACARAGAGCTTGTGAAGAAMTCCATGTACRRCTATTGAATTAATAGAAAACCTTTGATTCAATTCCCATGGATGTGTTTGATACTTTTGTGTTGTTGATGTTATGCTTCTGCTTACTTGCTTCCTTTTATGCGTATCTTTTATATGCTGCATATGTGATTGCATATCAGGTTCATAACCTGAGAGAATGAGTTCAAATTGTTTCTCTGCTTGAGCCGGGAGATTCCTGCATAGAGTGCAGTTGAATTCCTCCGCATAGAGTGCGTCGAGGAGGCTAAGTAGTTGAACCTTTGTTCTAGTTTTTCCCAAGGTGAATTGGGATCGTTTAATTCGTGGAGGTGAGTGCAGGTTGGACGTGAAATCTCAGTAGCAAGTCTGAGAAGGAAAGGATAGGTTGTTGCGATCGTGAGCGCACAGGACTCAGAAACTTCATCACTACTGGAAGTGGTTGAAGACCGGGCATAGGGAGTGTGTTCGAAAAATATCTGAAGAAGTCTGAGTTAGTAAAAGCTCAGGAGGGATAACTCCTTGTTTCATTGTGGAAATAGAACCGAGGGGAGTTCATACAGGATAAAGGTAGTGAACGGAGGAACTCTTCAAGAGGAAAAGGAAGAGAATCGACGACTTGAATTGTCGAGGAGAATCACGAAGATCGCGACCTGACTATGGGTCAGATATATCGAAAGTTCGCGATGGAAGATTCATGTTTCTCATAGAGCGAGGTTACGAGAACGTGAAGCACGACGTCCCAAAAATGTCTTGCATGGTGTACGTCGAAATCGGGTGAGGTGACAGGTGACCTCGGGATATCGGATCTCGGGAGTTGGAGGCCTCAGGGTCTGATCTCGGAAGTAACGACTGCGCGAGGTCGCGAGATCCCGAGTCATCGGTATCTCGACACTTCGGGTCTCGGAGGATTGAGAACTCGGAGGCATAGAGACGCTAGTTGCGAGTCGCGATAACTCGAGGTTCCGACATACCAAGAGAAGTCAACGTCAACCAGAAGCATTAGGTCTCAGAATCCGAGAGTCCAGTTCTCTGTTGTGGGATTCACGAAGTCGCGATAGTTGATCCTTCATCAACTAAGAAAGGAAGGATCGCTGTGCAGACTGTGGGTAAAGACTCCCGAGGGAGTTGGAGAGTTGATAACTCTTTGGGCTGAGAACTAGGAGATCCTGGTAGGAGCGACCATACCGCGAGGGTAGAGGTGCGTCAGAGTGGTATCCGAGCGGGAGTTGGAATTCTCTTTGTTCAGGTAACAGAGAAAGGTAAATATAATGTCGCCCAAGAGAGAGAGGCAGTCACCTGATCGGGAAGACAGGGAAGCCCAAAGAAGGGGAAGGCTGGCAGGGAATGAAGAAATGGAACGTCAGATACGAGATCTCAGGGCGAGACTCGAAGATATGGAGACCACCCAGAGGGGTGGAGTCGACGCCGGAGAGTTCAGCGATCCTGAGATTGAAGAGGAAGCTGGACATGACGCCAAAGAAATTTCAGCAGAAGATGCCTCGACAGAGAGGTTGATCAAATCCATTTCGAGGATGAGTTCGAAGACAAAGATGGACATTCCCGTTTATGAGGGAAGTCTAAATGCAGAAGAGCTTCTGGATTGGATCCGAGCGCTCGACACTTACATCGATTACGAATATATTGAAGAGGACAAGAAAGTAAAGCATGCCGTCACGAAGCTGAAAGGACATGCAGCATTATGGTGGGACGAGCTGCAGGCGGACAGGCGTTCCAAAGGAAAACAGAAGATCAAAAGCTGGGATCAGATGATCACCAAGATGAAGGCGAAGTTCATTCTGAGGGACTACCAGATCACTCTGTTCAGGCGCATGCAGAACCTGAGACAGAAGCTGATGACGGTGAAATAGTACACCAAGGAATTCTACAGGCTCAACATCAGAGCTGGTCATCGGGAGAGTGATGACAAAAAGGTGGGAAGATATCTGAATGGTCTCAGGTATGACATTCAGGATGAGCTGAGCATGGTTACCATCCGCACAGTTGAGGATGTGTACCAAATGGCTCTATAAGCTGAAGAAAAGTTGAGCCGCAAGCAGAGACAGCGAGGGGGAGGCAGGAATCAGCCTAGAGGAAAAGCGGTTGCCCAGAAAGAATTTCAGAAGCCCAAGGAGGATTGGAAGAGGCCTCAGGGTAGAGCTGAAAGAGGTGGAACCTCACAGCAGAGGTAGCAAAATGCTGAGCCGAGGAGGAAGCAAGATAATCAGCAAGGAGGGTATGCTGATGCAAATACATTTTCTCGTACCCGAGGTAGAGGAAGAGGCCGTGGAGGAGTTATCACATGTTTCACGTGTGGGAAAGACGGTCACAAAGCCCTGGACTGTCCAGAGAGGAAGGTGGACGGAGGAAGAACTCACATCACTGAGGCGCAGAGATGCGATGTTGAGTTAGAAGATGCTGACAGCGGAAGATCGCTTGGGATGCATAAGATCCTTTTGACACCTGAGGAAGAGGTGGACAACTCAGTACAGAGAAGCCGACTGTTCAGGACGGCTTGCACAGCTAAGGACAGAAAATGCAAAGTCATCATTGACAGCGGGAGCACTGATAATCTCGTTGCAGCTGAGATGGTGGAAAAGCTGGAGCTGGAAACGACTAAGCACCCGAGTCCATATAAAGTCTCGTGGTTACAAAAAGGACACCGGGTAAGTGTCACTAAACAATGCTTAGTTAAATTTAAAATTGGGAACTATCATGATGAGATCCTGTGTGATGTCATTCCCATGGACGTGTTTCATATACTGTTGGGTAGACCGTGGCAGTATGATCGAAATGTTGTTCATGATCGGAGGATGAACACCTATACCCTTGAAAAGGATGGGAGAATCCATAAACTGTTGTCGATAAGGGATAAGGAGGTAAAGATAGAAGTTAGCAACACCATACTTCTCATGAGTGGGAAGGAGTTTCTCACAGAGATTGAGAAGGATGAGGATCCACAATTCTTTGTTGTCAGGAAGCCGAGGGTTGTTCTGACAAGAACAAGGGTGGATGACTTGCCGGACGAGATCCAGGAACTGCTTGGAGAGTTCGCTGATATCATCGTGGACGAACTGTCGCATTCATTGCCACCAATGAGGAGTGTGAGTCACCATATTGACCTCATACTCGGAGCAAGTTTACCAAATAAGGAAGCGTACAGGTTGACACCTCAAGAGAACGAGGAAGTCAAAAGGCAGGTACAGGATCTGCAGGACAAGGGACTAGTGAGGGAGAGTCTGAGCCCGTGTGTTGTTCCGACAGTACTGAGTCCAAAGAAGGATGGAGGCTGGAGGATGTGTACAGACTCCAGAGCGATAAACAAGATCACCATCAGGTACAGGTTTCCACTACCGAGGATGAACGACTTGATGGATTGCCTAAGTGGGGCAAACTATTTTTCAAAAATAGATCTCAAGAGCGGATACCATCAGATCCGGATGAGAGAGGGAGATGAATGGAAAACCGCATTCAAAACAAATGAGGGTTTGTACGAATGGCTGGTCATGCCATTTGGCTTGACAAATGCACCCAGCACTTTTATGAGGCTGATGAATGAAGTCCTATGGGAATTCATTGGAAAATTTGTGGTGGTGTACCTGGATGATATCTTGATTTTCAGCAAGACTAGAGCTGAACACTTGAGGCATTTGGCCATTGTGATGAGAAGGCTACAGCAGGAGAAGCTGCTGATTAATTTGAAGAAGTGCTCATTTATGTAGACATAACTCATATATCTGGGTTTTGTAATCTCGGCAAATGAATTGAAGATGGATCCTGAGAAGGTTGAAGTAATCAGGAATTGGCCATCACCAAGGAATGTCTTTGAGGTAAGGAGCTTCCATGGTTTGGCAAGATTCTATAGGAAATTCATTCGGAATTTCAGTGGAATTAGTGCCGCAATGATGGACACTGTGAAAAAGCGGCATAAAATTTTTCAGTGGACAGCCGAGGCTGAAAGGAGATAACCGAGCAGCCAGTGTTAGTGCTGCCTGATTTTCGGAAGACCTTCCAGGTGAAGTGTGACGCTAGTGGATATGCTGTTGGAGGAGTTTTAAGTCAGGATGATAGACCTGTGGCATACTACAGTGAGAAGCTGGATGATGCCAAGTTAAAGTACTCCACATACGACAAAGAATTCTATGCCATTATCCAGGCATTGAAAAAGTGGAGGCATTATCTCATACCCAAGGAGTTTGTGCAATACAGTGATAATCATGCACTGCAATTCGTGAGTCAGCAAGACAAGCTGAATCAAAAGCATGCGAAATGGGTGGAGTACATGCAGAATTTCACCTTTTTCATAAAGCACATTTCAGGGACTGCAAACAAGGTGGCGGACGCCTTGAGTAGAAAATGTTTGTTTTTGCAGGAATTCAGGGTCAAGACTTTGGGTTTTGAAAACCTGAAAGATATTTATGCAGGTGATGCTAATTTCAGGGAAACTTATGAAGCAGCTGAGAACCCAGTTCTCAGAGATAGGAGCCCGTGGATAGATTTCTTGGTACGGGATGGATTTCTATTCAAAGGCAATCAATTGTGCATTCCAGATTGCTCTATGAGAGAGAATTTGGTACGAGAAAAGCACAGCGGTGGACTAGCAGGTCATTTCATGACAAAACATTCGCCAAGCTGAGCGAATCGTATTTTTGGCCAGGTATGCATGTAGATGTGAAGAGATTTGTTGACCGATGCAGAATATGTCAACACGCGAAGGGCCGAAAGAAGAACACAGGGTTCTATCAGCCATTGCCCATACCCGAGAGGCCATGGGAAGCCATTAGCATGGATTTTGTTTTGGGTTTACCGAGAACACATCGTGGTGTTGATTCCATCTTTGTTGTGGTGGAAAGGTTCTCGAAGATGGCACATTTCATCTCGTGTCATAAGACTAGCGATGCGACGCACATTGCCAACTTATTTTTCAAAGAGATTGTGCGATTGCATGGATTGCCGAGGAGCATAGTCTCGGATCGAGATACCAAGTTCATAGGTCATTTTTGGAGGACGCTATGGAAGAAGCTGGGGACTGATTTGGTGTTCAGCTCAGCATACCATCCACAGACCGATGGATAGACCGAAGTAGTCAACAGAAGCTTGGGAGATCTGTTGAGGAGCTTGGTGACAGAGCATCACAGTAGTTGGGATCAGATCCTACCACAAGTCGAATTTGCGTACAACGATTTGGTGAATCGAAGTACATGTAAGAGCCCGTTCCAAATTGTGTATGGGACACAGCCGAGAGGAGTGTCTGAGCTCAGGGAGCCAGAACAGGCGGAGACTAGCAGCGCAAGAGTTGAAGAAATCACTGAGGTGATGCAAGAACTTCACGCGCAGGTAAAGCAGCGATTGCACAAATCGAATCAGGAATACAAGCGTAGAGCCGATCAAAGGAAGAGGTAGCTTCAGTTTGAAGTTGGAGACATGGTTCTAGCGCATTTGAGGAAGGAAAGGTTCCCAAGGGGAACGTATAACAAGCTCAAAATGAAAAAGATTGGACCGTGCAAAATCTTGAAAAAGTTTGGGGAAAATGCATATGAGCTTGAACTACCAGAGGGCATCGGGATATCTCCGATTTTCAACATTTCGGATTTATACCCCTACAGGGCTAATGAAGCAAACACTGGAACTGAAGAACTAGTGGTCCAATGGCGGAAGCAGTTACCAGTTGCACAGAAGCCACATATGGAGTGCATACTGGATAAAAGAGCAGGTAAGAAGACCAGGAGAAAGCAATACTTTGAATACCTGGTGAAATGGAAGAACCACCCAGTGGAAGATGCCAGCTGGGAGACAGAGACAGTTATAATGAAACATGGGCAGACTATATAGGAACTCATGGATAGGAGCCCATGAAATCTTTTGAGCCGAGGAGTATGATGCAGGAGCATCGCTCACTCAATCAAGCGAGCCAGCGCGAGGAGGAAAAGAGAATAGCTAGAGAGCACCAACATTCAAATCTTGGAACACTGTAATATGGATGCGCCAAACATTAAATGTCGATGTGATGAAGTGCACTTTATATATGTAACGGACCTTGAGCGGATAAGCTCTCTTCCTTAGTAGTTGAGGCATTTATGTAGATTTAATGCAAGTAGATAAACTAATTAACTGTAGATTAGACAGTTTAGCTTTCGAAGAGGGAAAACAGAATATAAACACCCTCCGTTGTATTTGTTAATAATTATCATTCTCATTC
>ML857339.1:27344-44338 GCA_009831015.1 Picea engelmannii
GGGAAAAAACCTCGTCTTCTTAAGATGTTCAGCAAGCTCCAACTTCGTTACATCTCATCTTTTATGAGCATCAACTCATAGAGGCTACAACCTCTGATTGCCAGCACCAACTGGCTGAGAGCACCAACTCCCACAGAATCCCAACACCCATTGGGTGGAAGCACCGACTTCCTTTTTACTTCAGCACCAATTGAGTGAAGGCACCAACCTTCAGATTCTACAAGCACCCACTTGCAGAGAAAAAGACATACGTCTCCCTAGCACCACCCTACCACCCTAATTTTCCAAAATACATATTGCTCAAATCAACTTGTTCATTCTGATATAGCTTGCTTACCCTTTCTGCTGATCTTCTCTGTATTCTTCACTGTTTCTGATCTACTGCTCTGCCTCATTGTCCTCTGCAGCCCATCCTCAGCTTCTTCTCCTATCACGTAGATTCTCCTCCGTTTCTCACATCTAGAGCGCTCCCTCTTTCTCACATCAATAGCAGCGATTCATCTCTGTTCCAGCGCATTATATAGATTCTCCACGTGCAGAGGTTTTCCATACGTTTCTCAAACCCAACTGCAGTTTTTCTTTCTTTCATTCTTTCTTCTGCTTTTTGCATGCCAGCATTCTCCTTGATTTTCTGAACTAACTCTTTGCATGCCTCCTCTATGCATGCCACATCATGCAACGCTGTGTTTCTCCTGTCTTAACTGCCAGTCTATTTTTAGACTAAACGTCTTTCTGCTTTTCTCAACTCCAACTGCAGTTTCCCTTTCTTTCATTCTTTCTTTTGCTTTTCGCATGCCAGCGTTCTCCCTGATTTTATGAACTGGCTCTTTGCATGCCTCCTCTATGCATGCCACATCATGCAACATTGCGTTCCTCCTGTCTTAACTTCCAGTCTAATTTTAGACTAAAAGTATTTCCACCATCCAGAGTGATTAGAGAAACCAAACTGTTTCAGCATAGTTTTCAACACTGTGTTTCATCCCACCGCTGTGTTTCATCATATGTATCAATACTATGTTTCAACAACTATTCCAACCCTGTGTTTCAGCATATGTACCATTGTTGTGTTTCAGCTATTACAGAACCGTGTTTCATCATAAGTTCCAGCTCTGTTTCAGCATTGTGTTTCTGCGTCTGTGATCCAGCATTTGTGTTCCAGCATCTGTGTTCTAGCTTCTGTTTTTCAGCATCTCTTGTGTGTGCTCCATAACCAACCGATTGCCATCACTGACAACCTTGATAGTATGCGTCTTCTGTGTTTCAGCATCTGCGTTCCAGCATCTGTGTTCCAGCATCTGTGTTCTAGCTTCTGTGTTTCAGCATCTCTTGTGCGTGCTCCATAACCAACCGATTGCCATCACTGACAACCTTGACAGTCTGCGTCTTCTGTGTTTCAGCATCTGTGTTCTAGCTTCTGTGTTTCAACATCTCTTGTGCGTGCTCCATAACCAACCGATTGCCATCACTGACAACCTTGATAGTCTGCGTCTTCTCAGCTTTTGTGTTCTAGCATTTGTGTTTCAGCATCTGTGTTTCAACATTTGTGTTTCAGCATCTGTGTTCCAGCATTTGTGTTTCAGCCTCTGTGTTTCGGCATCTGCGTTTCAGCATCTGTGATTCAGCTTTTGTGTTCTAGCATCTCTTGTGCATGCTCCATAACCAACCGATTGCCATCAATGACAACCTTGACCATCTGCGTCATCTCTGCTATAGCCATATTTCCAACATATCCAACAGGAGGACACGTGGCAGTGATCATGGCATCGAGAGAGTCTAGAAAAGGCCATTTCGACATTCCGAGTACTAGGAATGCAAAGGGAAAGCATTTTGGGTTCTTGACCCGCAAGATCCTGAAAGGATTAGAGCCGTTGGATTCAGGAGGATCACAACCCTTGATCTCCCTTTGATTTTGTACTTCGATATTTCGGGGACCAGGAAGTCCAAGGAGCAAGGGTTGGGAAACCTTACATCGTGGGGTCATGAAATGCAAAATCCCGAAGGCATTGAAGAGACATGGAGGAAGCTGGCATTTTATCATACTAGGATTCAGTATTTTGGAAGTCTCAAAGACAAGGAATCGGGGCATAGGGTGTTGAAAACCCCAAAGTCGTTAAAGTGCAACGTATCCTTAGAGAAGGACAGTAAAGGTGGGGATTTTAGGTTTCGGCATATCAGGGATCCCACAGACAGAGAACCGGGCAACCTCACACCGGAAGTCCCGAAGTCGCGAAACACAACATATCCTTTGGAGGCAAAAGATGGGCCAAGTACTTTGGCATTTCAAGGATCGACACTTTAAAAATCTCGATGACTAAGGGTCGGGGCACTTGGTACTGAAAACCCTGAAGTAGGATGTGGTCACAGGGAAGGCAACCACATGGACTGAGATATGGCCCAGGGGGCTAATCACTGTTGAAGCGCCACTTCGACGTTTTGGTAATTCGAATATCGGAGGATCAAGGAGGTGGAGGCTCTCAACATCAGGACTCAGGGAGTCCTAAAACCTGAAATTACTTTTCGGGAAAAGGTTACGGTCGTTTTCAGAGGCCATGTGGAGGTGAAGGACCTGTGGATCAGGTTTGTTGGGTTCATTGAAAGCCCGAAAGAACCATTTTGGTTCTACGGATTTAAAGGATAGAACGATCCTAAGATCGGGAGGTTGTGCAGAACCTGCTGAGGAAGGGGGTGATACATCAGTATGGTATCAGATCTTGACTTTGTTTGTATATTGCAGGCAAAGGAAGCGAGAGGAGAAAGAGTATTCTGATACACATGAGTTTGGTATTAGAGGAAGCTTGCAAAGACAGGCAGAAGGAGACAGAGTATTGGAACTCTGTGGATATTTTTGCAGGTGTGCAACAGTCAAAATGCAGTCAGGCCAACTGTAAAGAAAGGCTAGAAGCACTCTCATTCATAGAGTGATAGCATCAGGTTTTCTAGGAGGGTAGACAAAAGGTAGGAAAATGGCTACTGAAGTTCATAGACGCAATGGAAAGAAGATCCATTAGCAACAGAGCAAAGAGGCAATGGATAAGGAGCTCACCAAGATTAGAGAAAGGATGGAGGAGCTCACATTACATATGCAGCAGGAGGCAAAGTCACGATGGGTGTATGAATGACCCATGAAGATGAAGGTAAAATGGCTAGTTAGGAAATTGGTGGCCAAGAGACAGCAGAGGATGTTAAAGAAGTGGTTGAGGCATGTTGAAAGCCCCAGGTATGAACATGAGGAGATGGTTCATGTCTGTGAGCCAGAGGCTGGGAGAAACCTCAACAATATTGAGGATGAACTGAGATTAGTTGAAGATCTTAGAGACTGCCATGTGTGCATGGACTGCCAAGAGGGAAAAATGAAAATTCCCAATTGCCAAGAGGAAAATGAGATGAGATCGTTGCGGGATCTCATAGATTTTCAGGAGGACAGTGAGGGAATTTCACATTTCCAAGAGGGCAATGAGATGAGATCACTTCGGGATCTCATAGACTGCCAAGAGGGAATGACCGCAAATTCATATTTCCAGGTGGGAAATGAGATGGGATCCAAGGATCTCATAGACTACCAAGAGGGAAACAGAGAACTCCCATACTTCTAGGAGGGCAAGAGAGAGTAGATGAGCTCAGAGATGAGTTCATATCAGCAAGGATAACTGACAGAGAAGGAGGATTAGATAAATCTTATGATGATTGGAAGAATCAAGATATTCCTACCACATAGCCCAATTGACACCAGAACATGGATTGTAGAAGCAACAACAGTAGAAAGATAGCCAGTTGTGACTATCATGGGAAACGAGTTGGAGCAGATGTTAGAGACTGCCTAAGAAAAAGAGGAGAAAGAGCATTTGGAAGAATGGCTCAATAGTTTCAGCTAGGAAGATGAAAAGGGGACAGCTGCAGCACTGAAGTTGACAGCAGAAGAAGAACATGGAGGTAATATAATTACTCCATGGGAGATGGATTTGGAGATGTTGGAGGATTGGTTGAAGAATCTAGAGCCAGCGAATGACTGTCATGAGCAGACAACCATAGCAGAGGAGCATTCCGAAGAATTGCTCAGAAATTTCAGCTAGGGAGCTAAAAAGGTGTTGAAGACTGCAGTACCGAGGTATGCAGTAGAATTTGAAGAAGAATACCAGCCCAAGGAGCAGCTAGACAAAGATGGAGACATGCCAGCAACAGAAATGGAAGCAATAGTACTGCCACAGAAGGAAGCTGAACAACAGTTCAATGGTGAAACTGTAGAGTTGAACTTTGCAGTAGAGTGGTGAGTTAAGGCCACAAAAAATAAAGATGATGACATGGGAGATCATGATGATCTACCCATTTGTAGAGAAGCAATGCAACCGAGGGGACAATATACAAAGATCCAACCACTAGAACAGCTGGATGAGGAGATTGAGAATATCCGAAAGATGTTGGTCAGATCAGCAAAATATGCTAGCGAAGGGAAGCTGAGTAGAAGAGAGACAACAACAGTAGCAAAAGCAACAATAGAAACAACAACAGAGCAGTGGAGCATATGAGAAGCTCCAGAGGACTGTTTGGGATCTAAGAGGATTTCAACAACTAGGGTGGAGAGCTCATGAGCAAGAGCTCATAAATTTTTCACAGCAGAGGAGTATGATGCAGGAGAATCGCTCCCAAGCCAACCATGCACCAGTCATCCAGCCAGCACAACACGCATTCAATGAAGAAGGAGAGGTGCAACCCTCTCGTTTCAAATTTTGAATTTGAAATTTGTATTAAATGTATGTAAGTCTATGGAGCCATGAAGCTATGCCTATGCGTAGGATTTAGATTAAAGATATCCTTAAATGGTTGTAAGGCTAGATCTAGCTCTGATCTAGACTAGACAACCATTAATTGTAAATTCAATGTAATTGAATATATTAGGTGAGATGTAGGGAAGAGATCGAAGAGCCCCCTCATGTAAAAGATATTTTTTGATCTCATCGAGAGAGTTAGTCGAGTCAAGTGAGTTATTCAAGTCGAGAGGTTAGAGAGTTAGAATCTATAAGAGTAGAGAAGATAGGAAGAGCCGAGACTCTGTAAAAAGTCTAAGCTCGAACACATTGTAAACAGAGGCATTTTATATTAATACAAACAACAGTTTCCTGCATGTTATTCCATGGTTGCATGAATGTCTTTATGTGTTCATTATATGTTGTAGATTTATGTTGTAGGTGTGCATTTGCAGGGACAGACAAAATCCATTGTCTGCTGATTTCTTTGATTTCAGGTTGGGTTCTTTGAGGCTTCATGCCAAGAGGGTGTGACAAAATGTTGGGGGTTCTGAAAGCCAATGCATAGGTGTAGTTCTAAGTTCTATGGAATTTGGAAAAATACATGCCAGAAGGGTGCACCAGCTGAAGTCTTTGACTCAAAGAGAATCCTCAAGGTTGTTGAATACCTTGGAGGTAGGACTGTGCAGA
Organism: Picea engelmannii; assembly: GCA_009831015.1. Taxonomy (NCBI): domain Eukaryota; kingdom Viridiplantae; phylum Streptophyta; class Pinopsida; order Pinales; family Pinaceae; genus Picea; species Picea engelmannii. The sequence goes on from ML857339.1 coordinate 32,777, forward strand.
GGAAAGAATAGAAGAAGGCAAAATCTCTGAGGAGTTCTGTAGAGATCTACCAAGATGACATTGAACAGATGCAAGGGTTGTGTTGAGGAGAGGAACTCTATATTAAGTTCAGAGAAGATAGAAATTTTGAGGAATTATGGGAAAGATCTGCCAGGAGGGAATTGAGCAAGTGCACAGAGTGCAGAGGAGAAATTTTCTTATAGTTTGTTGAAGGGAACAAAATCACTGAGGGATTTTGCAGGAGCTCCGCAAGGAGGGATTTGAGTAAGTGACAGTTTGAACAGGAAGAACTCTTAGAGTTATGAGGGAGAAGGAAGTGTCAAGAGGACCTTCACAGGGTTGTTGAATACCCTACAGACTTAGCAAGGAGTTTCTTGAGCAAGAGGTTGCCAAGAGGACATCATGTTCTCCATCTAAGGGAGAGAAAGGGTTAAGTCCCTTAGAGGTCTGAGGAATAAAGAATATCAGGACAGATAGCACCTTTGTGTGTGTAAAGGTCTTGTAAGTAGTAGCAGAGGTTGAGGAGAAACCCTTTGGAGGGTAAGGGTTTGAAAAATCTTAGGAGGAGCAGTTCTTTCACGCACAGGCCATAAGTCAAGAGGTTGCAGAGACTGAAAGAAGACACTTGGGATGGTTTGATTTCGAGGAATCTTAGGAGGGAAAGCGTTTTCTAGAATGCAAAAGAAGTTGTGAGTACAGGATTCATAGCAGGAACAAAGGCCAAGGCCTTTGATAAGTTGAATTCTTCCAAGGATCGGGAAGAAACAGAAGCTCACAAGGGGGAGCAGAGTTGCTGTCAGACTAGGTTGAGGACAAGATCTGGTCCGTTGAATTTGCACATCCAGACAACAGTAGGAGGAGAGCAGCAGGAAGAGAATAGATTTGAGCCATCAAATCTTGGCACAAAGACCAACAACCATCGGATCTGGGAGGAGATGCATGTGGGTTGACCTCACATAAGTAGAGGAGAGGACTCATCAAAGTCCCGAAAGAATCAGGAGTGTCCATCTCAGAGGACGCGTGGCGAGATCAGGAGCTATTGGGAAATCGGATACTAGGAGTTCGAAGGACTAGGGATCAATCCAGTTGGGGTCGCAAAGTCCCAAAACACCGAGAACATTGAGACCTTCCAACAGGAGGACACGTGGCAGTGATCATGGCATCGAGAGAGTCTTGAAAAGGTCATTTCGTCATTTTAGGTATCGGGGAATGCAAAGGGCAAGAATTCGGGGCTCTTGATCTGTGCGATCTCGAAAGAATCAGATCCATTGGATGCAGGAGGATCACATCCATTGATCTCCCTTTGATTTGGTACTTCAATATTTCAGGGACCGGGAAGTCCATGGAGCAAGGGCCGTGCAACCTTGCATTGCGGGGTTGCAAAACACGAAATCCTGAAGGTGTTGAAGAGACACAGAGGAAGCTGACATTTTGGCATACCAGGATTTGGGATTTCAGAAGTCTCAAAGACAAGGAATTAGGGCATAAGGTGTTGAAAACTCTGAAGTCATGAAAGAATGACGTATCCTTGGAGTGGGTCAGTAAGGTGGAAATTTCAGATTTCGGCATACCAGGGATCCCATAGATAGATAACTGGGAAACTTCGCATCGGAAGTCCCAAAGTCGCAAAGCACGACACATCCTTTGGAGGAGAAATATTGGCCAAGGACATCGACATTTTTAGGATCGACACTTCGGAAATCCCGATGACTAAGGGCATGGGTGCTTGGTACTGAAAACCCCAACGCAGGCTACGATCACAGGAAAGGTAGTCACATGGACCAAGATATGGCCCAGGGGGCTAATCAATGTTTAAGCGCCACTTCGACGTTTCGGTAATTCGGAGATCGGAGGATCAAGGAGGCGAAGGCTCTTGAGATCAGGACTCAGGGAGTCCTGAAACCAGAAATTACTTTTTGGGAAAAGGTTGCGGTCGTGTTTGGAGGCTGTGTGGAGGTGAAGGACCTATGGATCGGGTTCATTGGGTTTAGTGAAAACCTGAAAGAACCATTTCAATTCTGCGGATCCGAAGGATAGAACGATCCTAAGACCGAAAGGTCATGCAGAACCTGCTGAGGCAGGGGGTGTTGCGTCATAATTTGTATGTCAGATGCATCAGATAATAGTATATTAGTGCTTATTGATTTGAATGAATGCTAGATATGATCTATTTCTATAGGCTAAGTGCTTGGATGTGTTAGATATTTTTGAATACTGCGGTGTTCTGTAATTAAGGGTTGGACCTGTGACGTGAATAAGGGTTAAATATTGATGAGTGTTAACTACTAAGTTCTCTGTTAAGTACTTTGATCATAGATCGATGTCCCAGCTAGGTTGCAAACGCTTGAGTCCTGCAACCACCCCTGCCTCTACCTCCGACGAGACTTCATCTACTTCATAGGTGTTGCTGAAAGGGCCAATAGTTAGGGTTTTATTGGTGCGTTGTTGAAGGTTAAACCTGGGTATTCCTGTATGTGCCAACACCATGATCTACCTTTTAGTGGTTAAACTGATTTATGAAGGAACTTCCTCTGAAACCAATTGTTGGATTAATGAGAGGGGGGGTGAATCAGTAATAGAAAAATCTAAGCATTTTTAACCATATAATGAAAGTGTTATATCAATGTAACATTATCATCCAATATTTGTAGAGTAAATAAATAATGACAAAATGAACAATCATACACATGCACAGTACACCAATCTTTTTACGTGGAAACCCAAAGCAAGAGAAAACTACAGAATCTTTTTTCTTATATGTCTTGAAGAAATACATTCATTGGTAGCACCAGCTACCTTTGTTTTCCAGCTACAACTGGAAGTAGGCTCCAAACCCCTCGTTTCTCAGGCTACAACATGAGGGAATCTCCAACTCCCCAATTCTTTGGCTACAACCAGAAGGAGGCTACAACCCCCTATGTTATTCGGCTACAACTGGAAGGTGTCTACAAACACATGTCCTTGCCCCATCCAACCATGCTAACGTATAAGTAGAATGATGGAACCATTGTCACACTATCACTAAGAGATATACTACTCTAAACCTATACCAATCAACCTACACCAAACAACCTGTACCAATAACCTGAACCATGCATCAACCATGCATCGACCTGTACCTCAACCTGTAATCAATCTGTACCATAAACAAGTGCATCAACCATGCACCAATATGTACCAAAACACTTGTAATCAACTTGTACCATAAACATGTGCATCAACCATGCACCAAACTGTACCTCATCTTGCAAACCTTCATTAACTTTAACAACAAGAGACTAGCATTTTCATCAAATATTACTTTAGTCTCACATGAATAATTTTGGATTAGACAACAACCCTAACTTCAAATACTAATAACTATGTACCTATAATGAATAAAGATATGAAAATAGTACACAATGTTCTTCATTGTGTTTTATGTAATTCCTCCAGGTGTCACTACTTGGAACCTCTCAAGAAAGGAGTTATATTAAAAATTACATACCTTCTTGAATTTTGGCTTATTCTAGAGAGCGAACTTGTAGAGCGTGCCCTACATGGAAGATTTTCTGTATGGATCAAAATTTTTTACACGAAATACTACATATTGTATGCTAACCAACACATTTAGTCTTATTGAATTTGGATCTATTATGAATAATTTATGACGTTTTTAGTTGAAACAATTGATTTAGACTAGTTTCAGGACTAGCCACAAACCCTATTTTCCACAGTGTGTAACTCCAAAAATACAATGACCCACAAGATGAAGTTATTACCACAACTACTTGGATACATTTCCTCAATGTCTTCCCAATTTCATGGTCTGAGTCATTCTAGAAACAAAGATATTGTGAAAATGATGAGATGACCTGTAAATAACATACCTTAGAAAATATCATCAAAAGAATTTATCGTCCCTTGAATTTCGACTGTCTTTACTTCACCTTCCCTATGAAATTTGGCTTATATATCCTTTGGTTACCTCAGTCACCTGTATATATTCGATATGCTCAAGTGTGATTAAAATGAGAGAGCCTTGCCTCTTATCTATACTCTCCAAGTAGCTTCCTTAGAAGCATATTCTAGGCTACATTTTCCACATAGTCACTTATGTCCAACTTTGCCCAATTTTCCACTTGTCCATGTATCCAATATCCACTTGAACACTTAACCCATTTTCATCATTTTAGGGTTAACCTTGTTATAACCACTTTCCATAATTAGAAAGTTCTCGATTTACTTTATTATTTAAATAATCCTCCTTGACTTTGTCACTTTACTTTATTATTTAAATAATCCTCTTTGACATTGTAACCTCACTTTATTATTTAAATAATTTCTTCTTTGCAAGAACTTTGACTTCTTTGACCTTTTGGGGTTTCAAGCCAATCATATGATGGTCCTTACACTTTGTAAGGCCATAACTCTCAAACCGTGGGGATTTATGTGACGTTCCACATACCACCAGAAATGGCATGACATGTACTATCCATATAGAATAGTCTTATCTATAAATATATCAAAACTCCTACAATTATACATCAAAAAAACATGGGTCCATTACCCAAACCTTTGTGCTACCATAATTCGCTACCAGACCTTCTTCAAGGGTTTACATCAATGAAAACCAACCTAATTAATCAAAAATATCCCCCTTTGGCATTGATGGAAACACTCGGATGAAAGAATAAAATCATATCATCCCCCTGGAACCATGTCTGCATCTCTGTAAAAAATGCTCCCCATAGAACCATGCCTCTGTCCTCTATATCTATTAAATCTCTCCCCCTTTGTCATCAATGGAAAATGTATCTTTCCATTTGGGGTTGCTACTCCTAACTGACTCGTTTGATATCCCAACCTGAAATGTCCTCTTTATGGTGATTCCTCGCGTACATATAAGACATATAAGAAAATCATTCAAAAGGATTCAATTTCAAGTAGAAATACTTCGAGTCTCTGGAGAAGATACTCAAAGGCTTCCAGTGGAAGCGGTTTTGTAAAGATCTTTGTCACTTGTTCTTGTGTGCCCACATATTCAACTCTAATGTTATTTTCTACAACTTGTTCCCCTAGAAAGTGATACTTGATTGGAATGTGCTTCGTCTTGGAGTGCATCACTGGGTTCTTTGAGATATTGATGGTTCTTGTATTATCACAATAAATTGGAATGGGCTCATAATACTCAACCTATATATCTGTTAGAGTTTGTTTCATCCATAGAACTTGTGTACAACATGCTTCTACTACGATATACTATGCCTCGGTTGTAGATAAAGATACTAATGATTGTTTCTTTCTTATCCATGTTACTAAAACCTCACCCAAGTAGAACATTTATCCACTAGTTCTTCATCAGTCATCAATGCAACCTGCCCAATTTGCATCTGTGTAGGAAATAAGTGATATATAATTTCCTTTTAGATAACATAATAAAACCTCTTATGTTCCTTTCATATATCTGAAAATCCGCTTCACTGCTAATACATGTGATTCCTTTGGTGGTTCTTGATATCGTGCCATGTGTCCAACTGCTTGCATTACATCTGGTCTGGATGATGTCACATATAGTAGGCTACCAATAATTGACCTGTATTTCCTTTGATATGTAGACTTTTAATCATCATCTTTTCTCAACTTGCAACTGGTTTCCATGGGAGTGATAACTAGTTTTCAATCTTCCATTCCAAACCTCTTTAGCATTTCTCTTATATACTTGGTTTGAGAAATAAAAATTCCTTGGTTGCTTTGACGTATTTGAAGACCCAGAAAGAAGGATAGTTCTCCAAGTAATGACATTTCAAATTCATTATGCATATCCTTTGCAAATATATGGCTCAACCTGTCATCAGTACTTCCAAAAATAATATCGTCAACATAAACTTCAATTAATAAAATAATATCTTGAGTTACCTTGATGTAGAGCTTGTTGTATGCACTTCCTTTTATGAACCCTGACTATTGTATATATTTATCCAGTGTAGAGTACCATTCTCTAGGAACCTGTTTTATACCATACAAAGCCTTATTTAATTTACACACATAATCTGTGTTCTCTGAAAACTGAGATCCTTTTGGTTGTTCACTGTAGACTTCTTCTTCAAGTTCCCCATTCAGAAAAGATGATTTTACATACATCTGCTACACTTTAATATTTTTGGAGCATGTGTAAGCTAAAAGAAATCAAATTGCTTCCATTTTGGCAACTGAGGAAAATCTCTCTTCAAAGTTGATTCCTTCAAACTGTGTGTTGTTCCTGAGTTTATGTTTTAAGGCTATAAAACATACCGTCAAGGCATCCGTAAATGATTTAAAGAAATGATTTGGGAATGAGGAATCAAAGAAAGATCAGAGCACATTCAGTTTCTCAATTTCCTCTATCTTGCTTCCTGATGTTCTTGGATGCTATTGTCTCACTCAATAGCAGCCCATGATCGTTCTAACTCAAACTGGTTAGTTGATGTTTGTAAAATGGTGTTAAATAAATTTAAGGCAATACTGGTTTGACCCTGAAGGCCTGGTTCAACGTTGGGTTGTCTGCTACTTGGGACAATCATGGATGATTAAACTTTATTTGTTTATAAAGGGATTTTAATCAGTTTGTTACTTCAGATTTCCAGAGATGAGAATAAGAAAAACAATTTTAAAATCCAAAATAGTAATGTAAACACATTCAAGGTCGTTTCTTGGTTTTGTAACAATTTTGATAATTGTAAACAACAAATAAACATTACAAAAAAATATGAGGCTTTAATCAAGAAAGAATCTCATATTTCAATAGACAATGATGAAAGAAAAACGAGGTTTCTAACAAGATTTAAGTATTAAGGAAGAAAAGTTTTACAGGTCTTGAAATTGCTAAAAGCGATTTCAGAGGAAAAACTGTAAATCATTTGACATCCAAACCAATCTGAAATATAAATCAATCATGTATATAACTTCAAATTGATTATTTGTTAGAAAAACATTGAAAGGAAAAATTTAACAAAGTATAATAAACGGGGAGAAGACACATAGCTACAAAGTTGCAGGATCCAGAATCTCGTTTCCGATCTATATTCTGATGTATTTGAAAACTGATATTACAAAAATGGCTCTCTCCAAAATTTCTGAATCCTTTTCTCAACTTTTAGAAACTATATTTATACATTTTCATCAAAGTTTCTCGTTGGTGACTAACCAACTTCCTAATATTTTAGTTACATAAAAATAATGTCAACCGTTTACAATTTCTTTTAATTTCTAATGAATAAAACATTTAAAAAAAAAATAAAAAATAAAAATTTAAGATTGCATTGACGAACTTCCTTTTTCCGCATCAATACACTGAACGCATTTCCCTAAAAACTTCACAAAGATCTCGGGAGCATCGGGTATCTCATTTTCTTGAAATGAGAAAAATCTCTTCTACAATTCGGGCAACCGACTTTCTATCATTCTTTTTGTGAATTTAATAGTTTTCAACTTTAGACTTGAAGTCACCATCCACTTGTTGATCTTTGTGATGTTGATAAATTTAATGTTTGAAATCTCTACTTTCTTTTCCTCCAACTCTTCTCTAAACCTCAGCTGGTGCTTAGCAATATTGATTTCGCCTAACAATCCGGAACAATCATCTGTTCCGATATTCAATGAATCTCTTTCAAAGAGATCGAAGATTCCCTGTCAATCCTCATTAACTTCTCTTGTGATTCATTTATATTCAACCAATTTTGCTTCCCACACTTTTATCATTATGTCCCCTTTAACCTATTCAGAAATAGATAATTTCTAAGTCTTTCCAATTTATTCCTTTGATGAGAAAGGGGTTGCCTTCTGAAAAGTTGTTCTAGCTGCTTTCGCCTCCCTTTCTTTCTGGAACACATTCTCCAAAGACTTATTTGATTCTTGAAAATAATTCTGGATTATTTCCAAATTCAAGAATACTTTCTGTTGTTCCTCCTCTATTCTTACATATATCTCTAATGCATGTATCCTGAAATTTTCAAGTTCTACTACCTGGTTAGTAATAGAAACAATCTTATCTTGCAAATGTTTGTTCTCTTCTCCTGGCTTTTGAACCTATTCCTGTGTGACCTGTATTAAGTGTTTTTCGTCATCCAAGTCTTTATTCAATTTCTGGATTTCTTGCATATCCTTTAGTCTAGCTTGTTCTAGACCCTTCTATATTCCCCAACCAATATTTTTTTCATTTTCTTTTAGTTTGTCTTGCAACTGGATTATTGTTTGGTCCTTCTGTTCAAGCAGATTTGTTAAATTGCCTACAGAATACATGTTTGTTGATTCTATAGCACCCATTGTATCTTCTATTTTTGTAGAAAATTCCCCAGCCTTGATTTTCTTTCCATCTATAATAACTCTATGCTTTTTAATCATTCCTTCTCCTCTACGATGAATTTCCTGTTTCAAGACTGCTCTTCGCTTTTTGCTGAAAAAGTAATCTGATGAGGGGATTTCATCTCTCGAAATGGGCTCTATATCAATGCCATATAAAAATCCTTCATGGAGGGTTCCAAAATTCGACTGTAATGGAGTTAAAGAGGTGATAGGACTACCAAGTTTTGTTGAAGCTATTCCTCCTATTTTTTTGGAACATTCTTCATGATTTCTGTGATTTTTTCTAGCTCTTTTCCCTTATCCATTCCTGATTCTTTTGTTTGAGAACCCTCTGCATATTGGGAAGGTATATCAATATTCTTCATCTTACCTTTGTCATTTGTTTTACCCTTAGTATTAGTTTCAAACCCTGGAGGGGGTTCTTCTTGTTCTGGCGATGGTGTCGAAATTTCACCCTGTAAAATCTTAGGTAGGCAGCTTCACCTATGGCTTTGAAAAGATGTGAATCCATTCTGTGAGTCAGGTGGCAAGGCCTGGAATCTTTTCAACACTTATTCATAAGACTTAACATCTTTAAAAATATCATCATAAATAGATACTTCATGTTCATATGCCTTTAGATTACAATGTATGTAATGCCTACTTATTATTTGGTAGGGGTCATATTTCCTGTGCTCAATATTTACTAACTTCACTTCTTCCAGTGACTCGGCCTCTACCTTGGAATGGCCTAAATTTGATAAAGGATATTTCCCAATATGAACAGGGAAAGATGGCCATGCTTTTTTCTGGAGTTCTTTTAATTCCAAACCAACACCGCCCTTGGCTATCTGATGAGCTACTTCTCTGCACGCCAATCTGTCTGGTAAGAATTTTCAGAGTGCATGAGGGGGAATGGAACAGCCATAAACCCTAATATAGGAAAACTTTTCCTCAATAAACTAGTCGGCAAATGATTTAATATTTTCTATGACTGCATCAGAAATGCGAGGGGGTTCGCATCCAAAAAATAATTTGTGCATAGGAATAATGACAAAATGACAAACATCGTAAAAAACGTCTTTAGATTTTTCTTCCCAAAGGGCCGAGTGGTATTCATGAATGGGTTCTGGACATGAGATGCTCCAACTCCAATTCATTAATGGAAAGGGGGTCATAAAATAGATTGCATCCATAATGTATGCAGACATATAAAAAAACATTGGTTGTCCTTTTGACTTGGCTTCTTTGTAATTTAAAATTTCTTGCGTTAGGTTATCCGTCAAAATTTTATGCCAGTTAAAACCATTTCCTTTTGAAACTTGCTCTAAGAAGGCTACCTAGTCTGCATGAAAGTGACAGGGATATTTTCTCCCGAAAAGTCTGCATAAAATCATGGCTATATAAACCATATATTCGTTTAAGGAAGCTGTACCATAAATCCCATGAGTATCAGCCCTAAAATTTGCTTCATACCTTTCCCATCCTCTAATCATGTCGAGGTATGTCTGATCTGCCTCAATACATTCTTTTCTCTGAAACTCAGCTAAAAATTCAGCATTAAAGGTGTGTTTATGATTCGGCGAGAGTTTATACATTACTTGAAAGTGCTCAGGCCTGAAGGAGCCGACGATAGCTCCTTGCTCGTTCTGAATGATCCTTGTTGGGATATATACCTTATCCAGAGCCGAGCCGACCATATTAGTATATGCCACCAGCCTCGGACGCGCAACAACCTTATGAAGTTCAGATTCAGCAATGTCCCAGAGATGATTTTCAGAATCAGGGTCAGCATTCTTTAGCTCGTACTCCAGGAATTTGGGAATTCGAGACCATGGTTTGATGGAGTTTATGGCATGTGGAGTAGTATCAAATATAATATCACCTTCCTGTGTGTCTTCATTTTTCTTCAGTGCTTTTTTAGGTTCCATGGCTCTGTGTTTGACTTGAAAAACTATCAAAGAAAGTGAATGAATAAGCTCAACTTTAAAATGGAAATACAGACATTCAAACGTTTACTTCGAATATATTTTAGAAATGATGAGATTTGTACAACTGTCATGAAATTAAAGCTCTTAATGCAAAAGATATTTTACCGAGATACACTTTTAATGTCTGTACTTAGGTGCTCTTGATTTTTTCAAATAAAACGAGAAACTTACTTAATCAGAAAATAGAGCATTAATGAATACTTAAATAATGTTTACCATTAAATCTATTTTAGAAAGAAGATTGATTAGTGTTAATTATAAATTAAATATGAAAACATCACTTTTCGGGGTTTCAGAAATCGTGATGTCGAAAGATATGTCGTCGAAAAAGTCCGATCTCCGAAATCGTGAAATCAAGAAATTGTGACGTTTTAATTAAGATTTAAACTTTTTTTATCACAAAAATTAATTGATATTAGACGCTACCAAGATTTCGGTAATCCTGATGTTGAGGAGTATGTTACCAATGAAGTCCGATCCCCGAAATCGCGAAATCACGACGGTTTGTTTGTTTTAAACATGACTTAACTTATCTTAATTAACTGAATAATCATGATTAGGGCCAAAACATAATTAGTTTAATCTAAATTTATTTATGAATCGGGATTTCGGAAATCAAGATTTTGGGAAACATGATGATAAAAGACGCGCTCTCATAGAACCGTGAATACCGGAATCACGACGTAATTATGTTAACTTTAAACCTTTCTTAGAAAAGACTAAACTAATTCATTTTTTAGATTAGGGTTCCAATGTTTCGATAAATTGGGGATCGGGGTTTCGTGATTCAATTTTCATCAAACATTTATTTGCAAAAAATCTCGAATCTCGATTTCTTTAACGTTTAAATTAAAAAATCGCGAATTTAAAATTACAACCCGTTTTAAATAATTTTTCAAAAGAGCGTTGAAAAACATATATTTTTGTAAAAAAAATTTCCATTCGTTATCCAAAAATAAACGATAAAAATGTATTGCGAATTTAGAAATGACAAAATTCTTGTTTTAGGAAAGCCGAAACCTTAAAAACACAAAAAATAAAAAATCTAAGCCTTAAGGATAAAAGATTTTAAGATCTGTTTCAACATAGGCTCCAACTGGGGACCTCGTCTCCCTGCGGGACGAGGAGAACATGTAGACTTAGTGCCTTCATTGGGTAAATGGTGTCAAGGGTTTATCATTGTTAAACTGCTAAAGGAGAGGAAAAAGAGATTTTATAAAACCTTCGAAAACCTTTTCAAAACTTTTTATTTGCTTTAAACTCAGTTGTA
>ML857341.1:15678-40050 GCA_009831015.1 Picea engelmannii
CGATTTTTCCCCTAAAATAAATTACGGGCTAATGATATAAGTTTTAAAAAATGACTTTCATACAAAAAATTCGCCCAACAAAAAATTGAAAGCCCCTAAATTTCGCCCATGGGCGAAATTTCGCCCCTAAAATCATCTATGCCTATCAGTTATACAAGATGTGTATACGCTTGATGCTCCACTGCAGCTCACGTATATCGGGATTTGTGCCAAAAAATACAAAATGAGGTTGGGTTTCCATGTCACGATAGAAGATCTCTGATCCTTGGCCTTCCATATACTGGAAACATTCCGAATCGACCCTTCAATTGCATTCTAGAGGATATAAGAGCACAATTTCGAACTATGGAAAAGAGAGAGAAAGCATTCAACTTTGAGAGCAAAGTTACTCTGGAGAAATTACTTCATATTGAGTTTGGATCCCTTTGTCCCTCAAGTCTGAACACAGTGTTCAGCCCCCAAGCTCTTCCCTTATCGTTGAGAGGACCGCTTTTCCTCTTTCTCATGAGATTGCCTTTGGTGGAGGATTGAAGTGGTGGAGACCCAGTTGGAAGGAACTTGGTTTCTTGGTTTCAAACTGTGCCGACACGGAAGTCTGTAATGTTGACACTTCTGCTGATCAATTATTAATAGAAATACTCCTTTCCCATCCTATTGGTATCTTGCAAATATATGATTATTATCCATGGGCATGTTTGTAATGTTTATTAATGGATTATGCTATCTGATGTGCTAATCCCTTTTATAGAATCACTATATACTTGTTTTTCCTGTTTGTTGAGAACTTCTTGTAGGTATAAATCTTTAGGTCAAAGTGCTCAACGGTGGAACATCATCAAACGTTGGATCGAGGTAGGCCTCTTTCTTGTATTTCACATTAGTCTATATAGCATATGTTGGAATTGAGTTGATTTCTGTAGTCATACCCGTCTATTGTGGTTTACCATTGGCCATAGAGAGTTTTTCCATTGTAACAGATAAGACTATAATGATTCATCTATGCATCAATCCACCACTACATCATATACATCAACTATGCATCATGTATCAATGACAACTCATTGATCCATCTTCATCATATCAATGACAACTCATTGATCCATCTTCATCGATTGGTTTCCACTTGACATATATCATTCTCATCAAGGAAAACACATATACATTACATCAATCATCAATCAATCACTTGACATCAATCAATCAAACCATTGGCATCAATGACAATATGATCCAACAATTTAAGCTTAGTGCAGTAATGAATGTTTAGATGAATTTGGTATGATAGATTAAGTGCTTAGTGATTTGAATGAATGCTAGATGTGATCTCTTTCCATATGCTAAGTTCTTAGATGTGTTAGATATGGGTGAATACTGCATTGTTTTGTAATTAGGGTTTGGATCTGCGATATGAATAATGGTTAAATACTGATGAATGTTAACTGCTAATTGCTTTGTTAGAGTGGTGTAATCACAGATCTATGTCCCAGCTAGGTTGCATACATTTGAGTCCTGCAACCACCCCTGCCTCTACCTCGAGTGAGACTTTATCTGCTTCGCAGGTGTTGCCAAAAGGGCTGGTAGTTAGGTTTTTTTTGGTTCTTTGTTGAAGCGTTGAACCCTGGATCTGCCCCTGCACCAACAAATGGTTCCGTTGTTGGGACCTGAAACTATGATTGCTAGGAACTGAAGAAAAGAAAGCTATGTGTGTAGATCTGCTACTTTAGTGCGCAGTATTCTACTTGACTTGCAAAGCTCTGTGCTAAGAAAAGAAGTCTCATCTAAAGAAAAGAGGTAATATCTTGAATCTTTGTGCTCTGAGAAAGGTAAGATAAGTGAATTTTTTATTTTGAAAGAATGGATCTAGGTATGTTTAATAGATTTGGTCCTAATCTGAAAACTAGGGTACAACTAGAAGAAAGAATATTTGATATGAATAGATATGATAGAAATAATGAAAGATATGTTATTCCTATGCATAGAAAGAATGTTTGTACTAAGAAATGGATGCAGGATCCTAGAAAGAATTTTTTGCAGGTTAGTTACTGTGATCCCAATGCGTAGTACAGGAAAGGTTGGGGATCATTTAAAACGAAGAGAGGATTAAATCTTTGATATAGTTGTAGAAGACCGAGACATCTTGCTAAGGAATGCCCTGGTAGAGGTCCTAGTTGTCTTTGTTGTAAAGCTATGGACCATGAAGTTTTGGATTTCCCTAGAATGATTGCAAAAGTTGAAAAGATGAATATGAGACAAGAAAACTATGAAACAAGACAAGAAACTAAGGATATGATAGAACCCCAGAAAGAATCAGAGACTATATTACTACAGATGAAAGAAACCCTGAACGATCACAGAGATATCAACTTATCAGAGGTCTTAAAAGAGAAAGAGTACATAGAAACAAGAATAGGAGACTTTGACATAGAATGTGTCATAGATGAGGAAACACAGGTGAATATCACGATAGAAAGAACTTGGGAAATTTTGGGAAAGCCTGCTATGGTTCCTTCATTAGGAAGAATAGGATTATTGAGAGGAAATCTGATATATGTGGAAGACTTACCCAGACATCTATGAGTGCTCATGGAACTTCGACAGAAGAAGAATTTGAGATCGTTAAATTTGTTGAGAACAACACCCCATTTGCTATATTGCTAGGAAAAACCTGTATTGAGAAAGATCAGATATGAAGGAAACAAGAAGAGGAGGATGTAGAACAGAAAAAGAAAGAAATAAGATATTTCATGGCTAGGAGAATAGCGCAATTACTGGAAGAACAAGAGAACCAGTCGAAGCTACTAAGGACCAGATATATGGACGTCGAAGTTGAAAGGAAATAGGAATATTGGAGACACCTGTCTGTACAAGAGAGTAGAGCACCTACTCCAGAAAGAGAAGAAGTATTACCCTTGAAACCTATGAAAGACCCTCCACAGTATGAAGTTATCATGCCAAGAGGAGATAAAGATGATAATGGAAAGAGGAAACCAGTGATTCAGATCATAGGAAAGAAGGCCAGAAATCTCAGAAAGAAGAGAGAAAAGTTAGAAAAATTGCAAGAAGTTCTAGGGAAGACTTCGCAGAAGGAAGGTTTCCAGAACCCGAACTCCGTTGGAATATCAGTACAACGAAGATTGGAACTTCATCCCAGTGAAGAAATGTGACCATTGGAGGCATTATGATCGTTAGAATGACGCTCCAGAACGACTAGAAACACAGTTATTTATGGAACGTTCTCCCTTGGACCATTGGGACCACGCCATAACGGATGGAACTACATTGATTGAAGCATTCATGCCCATTGGAAGAGTCTGTTACGATAATATCTATTTATCCTGTCGAGCGTTGCACCGAGAACACTTTTTCCAATTGTGATTATCCGAGCCCATAAAGAACTAGTTTCTTTTGCGTAGTGATCATTGAGACCTCACTATCCATTTTGTTACATTGAGTATTTTTCACCGACCTGAGATATCAGATCTCGAGTGTGCATGTCAGAGAAAATTAGAGTAGTAGAAAAGTCGTCGAAGATATTCTAATAGACCTCATGGCCGAGAAGGTGATGTTCGCATGCATCCAAGCCTCATCGATGAGAGGAGTGCAAGCATCCCCATCGACTGCTCGTGGATCTGGACGATCCTGAACTGTGATTGAGAAAAGAACCAAGCATCGTGATGACTTGGCAAATGCGAAGCTAATCCCATCCATCCTTCCCGACTACATCCCACCCCTGGACGATGTGGTGAGTTGTGACAATGTCCTGAGGGACTTCGACTACATAGTCATCACTGCGTACCTTCCGAAGGGAATACAAGTAGTTAGACCACAGTTGGAGAGGATTCCAACCTTGAAGATCAGGGACTATAACCTAGGAGACTGCAAGAGCTATGGCATGCTCTCACTTCACAAATATTTGACAAAGACCAGGGGGAATAAATCAAAGATCATCCCCCAGCCGTGGAATATGGACATCGCGAGGTCCACTATCTTGAACGTGATGATGATACCACACTTCGAAAGACATCAGGAGGTTAATGCATGCATTAAGATCCTGATTTCGTGCTTCCACAGTGGTTATCTGTGGTTGGAGAGGCATATCACCGTCGATCCGACGCTGATCCATAGGATCACCAGACTAAGCATGAAAGGACCATACCCATAAGACTTTTATCTAGGGAAGGCTGCAGATTGCACTCTGACGCAGAAGATTAAAGAAACCTATGGCGATGTCGACAAGGGGAAGAGAGGCTGCAAGGTAGCCTCCATATATAATGGCACAGTGCACCTAGCCTGTCAGTTGATCACTGGTAAGATAGTAAGGAATAACAGACGTACACAAGTCATGAAGTTCGTTGTTGACCTCACAGGAAAATGCATGGAAGGATTACAAATGAACTAGGCGAGTTACCTCGTCAACCAGTTAGAACAAGACTACCGCAAAGCTAAGGATCAAGGCTATGAGTTCCATTTTAGTTGGCTATTGATCCTCATCGTGTTCATTTCTTGGGAGATGACGGAAGGAACGAACTTACCTAACATTGAGTTGTTCGAGCCACTAGCTACAAAGTTCACCATGCTCTAATATTAGAGCGATACGGGGAAACAATGGCAGTCGAACTTGGTGTTCCATACCTATTATTTGTAGTTAACGAGGGCTATTGAGTCTTTCCCTCGTATCACGTCGAACACCCTGGGTAGGTTCAGACTAGTTGTGAAGTTCCACGCAGATAGGCATTTTATATATATTACTGCGTGCAAAGACGAGCATAAAGAAGAGCTTCAGTCGCCCCCGGGGGGGCATCTCAATTGGCAAGTGCCGTGAAAATGAAGTTCCATGAGGTTACGAGTTCAACTCCCCTCGACTTACCTTGTGTGCCGCGTAAGGGGCGTCGTGGGCACACCTGGAGGTTATAGTGGTAGCGGTTGGATAACACGGCCACGTGCCCAACTAGTTGTTGATTCCTCCAGACATAGAAAAAAAAAAAAAGAGCTTCAGTCCTATTATAATCTCACTGAGGAGGACATGGAGGAAATCACCAAGGAGTGGCTTGAAGAACTCCTAGTGCCAGTTAACCATGCATAACTATCTGACCCCGACCTCATTGGAAGTCCGGTGGTTACTCGCGAAGATTATGATGCACCCAACAATAGCAGGAAGAAAAAGAAGGAATATGTACAGGAAATACATAGCACATCAGAGGAAACTGCATTAGATTCACCTAGCAGAGGAGGAGACGACGAAGTGGACAAAGAAGAGAAAGAAGGGGAAGAAGACTGCCTAGGAACCCCCTTAAAGAGGAAGAGACATCCAAGAAAATAAAGGCTTCCCCAATGAAACCTACATCGCAGAAGAAGCCCAAAGCTAGTAAGCCAAAGTTGCAGACTGTGCTCACGGTCGATGACTTTGAATTCACTATCGCAGCTGTATCAGACGCCTCGAAAGATATTTTGCAGAGAAATGAAGAAAAACAAGAAACCATGTATGAAAGAATTGAAGAAGAGGTGAGAGGGGTACACTAAGCCCTTCACTCCAGCCACACAGTGTCCACTGTGCCCCCACCATTAGAAGAAACAGATTTGGGAGATGAGCCTGACTAACTCCTCAGAATAGCTGATGCAACTGAAGCTCGCCTTCGTCACGTGGAGGAAGAAAAAGAACAGGCCACAATGGCCCTGAAGCAAGCACAAGAGGAAGTCATCGAGAAACTTTGAGTTGCGCAACAAGAGAAGGATGACCTCCAAATCAAGTCTTAAGAGGATAAAGAATAGATCCAGAAAGAGAAAGAACAACTACTCACAGAGCAGGTTGGAGTTAAAGAAGCAGTCAACATAGCACTTCGCTATATGACAGACTTAGAACAGATAGAAGAAGATCCAATGGAGAGTCAAGTAGCGAAGTTTGTTGCGGCCATCCAATAAATTCAACAAAGAGTAGCAGAATTGGAGTTACAAGAAGTACCAAGCACTCTGCATGAAGTGCGAGACCAGTGAGAAGAAACTGCTCGAAGCGCACTCCAGAGAATTAAGGCATTAGCCTTGGAATGTAAACACCTTAGAAGTTGAAGTGCACAAAATTATGAGCACCTTACCGAGGACCCTTAACTAAAGACACTAGAGTCGCAGCTCCAGGAAGCAAATAAAAAAGCAACAACAGTACAAGCACAGTTGAATCCCTTGTCAGTGGTCAAGCGAATGAAAAGATCCCAAGAACAATGCACGGCTTAGCAACAGGTCCATGCTATACATAGCAAAGTCATGGAAGTGACTCAAAATCTCCAGCCAGTCTAGGATGCAGCTTGCTTACTTTTTGAGGAGATTGAAGGACGAGGAGAAGAACTAGAAAAAGCAGTCACTGCAGTTGAACAATGCTTGGAAGGACCTGTGACCGACACAGTTATTTAGGATTTCATCGAGCAGGAGGCCTTGGCGAAGCAGCAGGTCGAAGCAACTCGAGCCAAGATCGAGGCATTTGAGGTAGAGTTACCCAGAGCAGAGTGACTCGGGACGAGTCACAGGTGAGGTTTGGCAGCTTATTGGCCCTTGACCAAGTTTTGAAGAACCTTGGTCATGTTTGACTATTTTTGGGACTTCGACAGGATGGTCGAAGACGGAGCGCTAGGCGAAGCGGAGATCGTGGGATATCGACCCCTTTTTAGGGCACTTTTGGGTTTAGGGTTTATGTAACGGGTATGGGATGTCGGACCATGGGTTTACCCATGTTTATGCCCATTTTTTAATGTATAAATAGAAATCTAGGTGATGTAAGAAGGGCCAGTGTGCTAAGTGAAGAGACCTAGTAGAATCATCTTAGTGCGGAGATAGAGGCTTTGTGCATACTATGTGTTAAGACTTGCAGAGCTAAGTGCAAGTGATTGTAAGAAGGCTTTGTGCTTAAACTTAACTCAGGGAAGGAGGATCTGGCGAGGTGCATGCAGATCTCATGTCCTATGCGGAGTGGGGTTTTTGGTCTCTGTTCTCGTAGAAGATTGATAGAAGATAATAAAGAAGAGAAGAGTTGGTGGACGTAGCCCCACACTGGGGTGAACCACGTATATCCTGTGTTATGGTTTCTTTGTGCATTATGGTTGTTATATTGGTCATATGATTTAATCTTAGTGCAGTAATGAATGTTTATATGAATCTGGTATGATAGATTAAGTGCTTAGTGATGTGAATGAATGTTATATCTGATCTCTTTCCATATGCTAAGTGCTTAGATGTGTTAGATCTGGGTGAATACTGCATTGCTCTATAATTAGGGTTTGGATATGCGATGTGAATAAGGGTTAAATACTGATGAATGATAACTACCAAGTGCTTTGTTAGAGTGGTGTAATAATAGATCTGTGTCCCAGCTAGGTTGTAGACATTTAAGTCCTGCAACCACCCCTACCTCTACCTCTGGTGAGACTTCATCTTCTTCGCAGGTGTTGCTGAAAGGGTCGGTAGTTAGGGTTTTGTTGGTGCATTGTTGAAGCATTGAACCATGTGTCCGCCCCTGTGCCAACATTACTCAATGGTCTTCCCAAGACATGGGATGCATTTGCTGCAAGCAGGAATGCAAGGGAGGAGTATCCTACATTTTAAGAACTTTGGATTTGTTGTGCGCAAGAAGATTCAAGGATCAATGCAAAAGAGAAAACCCAAAAGAAATATGATGATCAAGCCTTCACAACAAGATTCAAGAATTTCAGGAACAAAAGGAAGTTTGGCTCAAGGAAGAATCCAAATCAAGAGAAAGATATGTCATAAATACAATGCTTCAACTGTCAAAAATATGGACACTACAAGAATCATTGTCCTGAGATAAATAAAAGGAAGGATACACACGAAGCATTAGTTGTCGAAGAAAAGGAACCTTCAAATAAGACTAAACATGGTGAAACAGACTTCTTCTTCTAAGACAAGGTAACAATACTCTTCATAATTCTTGTACATACCATGTTTTCTATACATATCTTGCATATATATTTCTTAGAAGATAATATGTTCCAAGAGAAACTATACCTATGGAAGAACAACAAGATAAGGATTTCTATCACTATGACTACAAGCCAGACACTCACATGAAAGGATGAAGTACATCAAACAATTCATGTGGAATTTATTACATAAGTAAAAGTCGTAAGATAAGCCGAAATCAAAATCAATCTTGAAGAAACTGAGAACAAGTAAAGACAGAAAGAAGTCAGAAATCAAGAGGAAATTGGAGAAAGACTTATGACACTGTGTAGAAGGGAATAAGGATGCAGACGAAAGAATGGATTATGTTAGATGGAGGGAGCCGATTATATACTTCAAAAATAAAAGCATGCACTCATACATGAACCAAGAATTAGGAGGGAACTAATCCTATGAGCAATTGAATATGATGAAGTGTATATCCATGTTAGCAGCCATGAAAAAAAGTACGTGTTCAGTTTGACTTTAGAAGAAGTCTTCTTCGAAAATAAACCTTAAAGTATCCCTGGTTGTCCATCCACATCCATGATCCTATGATGAAAAAAATAAGTTGTAATCTTCAGGGCATGGAATCTATAGAAAACTCCATGGACCTAAGAGCTAAAGATAAATATGAGGAAGAACATGAAGATTCCAAGAGAGAAAGAAAAGTCATAACAACTAGTCATTGTATCGAGGATCATAAGACTACCAGCTTGATCTGAACTCACTAAAATAAATTAAGAAGAGGAAATGAAAGATGAGATGAAGAAAAATGTATGGAAGAATCATGAATGTAAGCATTGCGAGAGGTTCTCCCAGATGGAGGGAGAAGACTATGATGATTGCTTGTTCTAGTAAACTAGATATACCTCTACATGAGCTAGTATATCGCCCACAATATCCATGGGTTGGAATTGACATCAAATAAATGAAAAGACTATTCTCCAAAATAATTGAACAAAGAAAATATGTAGAGAAACCTCAAGGCTTTGAGGTATACCAGAAAGAGACCCTTGTATGAAGATGAAATAAGATTTTGTATGGACTCAAACAACTCAGTGCAAAGCTTCTCATGCACAACATAAGCGTGGTGAAAACCTTCTATGATAAAATTCAGAATGTTACTCAAAAGTTCAGGATGCTGGATTGTTAATCCATGAAAAACTCTCATGATGAAAGAAGAAGTGCCACATGGATATGTTCCATTTTGGCCCTTGCCACAATGTTATGAGCCAACAAAAAACAAAGGAGCTGAATTCAACTATGATATACTGTAATGATCAAAGATATATGAAGCCTTCAGAGAAAAACTAGTGTTCCAGAAAGACTGAAGTACATTGAGATCAAGCATTACATTCTCCGTGATGAAGTCTAGAAAAGAGAAAGTGGTTCTCCAATATATATCTCCACAGATGAGTAGATAAGCAGAGATTTTTGGTAAAGCCTCTGTCCAAGATGAAAGAGTTTTGCGTACTCAAGATGGAGCTCATGGAGAAGACTTCCCTATTGAAAAAGGAAGAAATGACTCCCACATTGGGAGGGAGAATTGATGTGCTATTGACTTATGGGCAGTCATTTTTCAGTTCGAAAAATGGTCCAGGATGAGCAATTCCTTCCAGTTTGGAAAGTGGTTTGAGATTTCTGACGGACAGGCATTTTCCAGTTCGAAAAATGGTCCAGATTGAATGATCATTTTCGTAATGAAAATGGTTCGATGGATTGTTGTTGTACCATAGACAACGATTTCCCATTGTGGTTAACATGGGGAATGGTCTAGGACAATCTATGTTCTTGACGATCACTCTTAGTAGTGGTCAAGAAGATTGGTCTGCCTCGCCGGACAGTTATTCTTTTGAGGCTCACATTTGTGAGCAGTTTCAAAGAATGGTTCGTTTTGGAGGTTGGTGGAGGACAGTCATTTCCTTAGGAAACGGTCTGGACAGTCATTCCCTAGGGCGGATTCATTCTCTCCAGGTTGCACTTTGTTTAGTGTCAGAGGAATGGACCAGATAGGTGAATGGTCCAGGTTCAACAATCAGGGATAGGCATTCCCTAGGGAAGACTCATTCTCTCTAGGTTGCACTTTGTTTAGTGTCGAAGGAATGGCCCAGATAGGTGAATGGTCCAAGCTCAGAAATTAGAACAATTATTCTTCCTTTCTTGAGAAGAATAGTCCAGATAGCTCATCATTGATGATTAACCTTCTGAGGGAAGATGCTCTTCCATATCTCACAGATGTGAGTGGAGGAATGGCCTAAATGATTCAGTTTATATCATAACAATGTTTTTTGTGCAGGTTGATATCAGATGATTGTTATGGAGACTATATGTCTCTAGACAATAGATGTATGCTGCTGTCGTGGATGTGTTCCACTGATTGTGACTATATGTCACGTATCAAGTATTTGTGTGCTACTTGGTGTGGTAGTGTACCACTGGATTATAGTCGTGTACTACTATGGATAGACACAGTTTTGTTCTATTAAATGATATTCTTCTGATTGGCTTGAAGACTATCAGCAGTATTGGAAATTATTATCAACTAGATGAATGATAAATGGAAAGAGATTTCCCAGATGGAAAATGGTCCAGGACATTTATTCTTCTAGGACATATGTACAGATTAGAAGAATGGTTCTTGTGTCACTCTATGGAGTGAGTGACTTATTCAGCATCATGTCTAATTACTCAGATGGAGTATTGTTTCGAGAGATGATGCAGTTGATGACATTGATAGTGATGATGGTGCTCATGATCTAATTATAATATAGTCTATATGACTATGGTGATGCTACCGGGTGAATGGTATGTTTGTTCTCAAAACCATTACCTTCAATACCTCCCTAGCTAGGAGGGAGTGTTGATATTATGGTAGCTGTGGGAGGTATTTACCTCCACGTGTAAACTTGACGAGAATAGAATATTTCGAGAAGCAAGAAGAAACCCTAATTAGTTGGCTAATAACCCTAGAAGACAATTTGACTCAAGAGGATAACTTGAATTAGGTTATTAGCCTCCAAGAGAAGAAGTCAACTAAAGGAAATATTATATACTAAGTAAATAGCACCCGGAATGAGAAGTCGACCCAGGTAGTTTGACAGTTTTAGTATAAATACAGGAGGCCAGTATTCATTCTGGCAGGCATTCTCATAACTGCAGAAGCAACACTTGTGTGCACTGCAGTTGGCCAGTTTGTGCACAAGTTTGGAGGAGATTTGTAGTTGCAGTTGTTGTAGCTAGCATATTTCGTTTTGTCTTGGACTATCTCTTGGTTATGGGTTGGACTATCTGGTTAGCTCTTGTTTGGTGCGCTATCCTTGGAGAAAGGTGCGCCACCCTTTGTTTGGCTATCTAGCCTAGGGTTTTCTTCCAGAATGATTCTCTGTCAAGGTTAAGGTGCCCAGGGGTGGCTTCGGCCTATGGTTGGGTGACAATAGTGATATTGTCTATGGTTAAACGAGCACATCCATTCACATTTTAACAAGGATTTATGTGACGTTCCACATACCACTGGAAATGGCATGACATATACTATCCATCTAGAATAGTCTTACCTACAATTATATCAAAACTCATACCATTATCCATCAAAGAAATTTGGGTCCATTACCCAAACCTAGGTTCTCCAACTTCTCATGGCCATAAATCTCTAACCGTGAGGAGTTACGTGATGTTACACATACCACCAGAAATGGAATGACATGTACTATCCATCTAGAATAGTCTTATCTTCAAATATATTAAAACTCATACCATTATACATGAAACAACCTTGGGTCCATTACCCAAACTTTTGTGCTACCCGAGTTCGCTACTAAACATTCTCCAAGGGTTGACATCAATCACTAAGGGTTGACATCAATATATAATATCACTCTCCAATGGTTGAAATCAATCAAAACCAACAATACATACCAACTTTCCATCAACCTAAGCCAACTTTCTGACAGTATGGACTGGTAAGAAATCATCTCTCACACATCTCAGGGTGTTTGGTTGTGATGCCTATGTTCACGTTCCAAAGGAAAATAGGAGTAATCTAGATAAAAAGGATGAAAAGTGTACATTTATTGGGTATAAAGATGGTCTGAAAGGTTATAAGCTTTGGAACCCAAAAAATAAGAAACCAATATATAGCCGAGATGTGGTATTTAGAGAAATAAAAGATGTTGTCAGACAAGAAGTCCTACCAAGGAATGAAGAACAAAATAAAATAGAGTTTGATTTGAAGGATGCTGGATCAGACTCTACAAAAGAACATGAATCAAAAGAAGAAGATCCTTATACTCTAGTATTGAGGAGATTGGTTTGAGAAAGAAGGAAACTGGAAAGGGATGCTCCAACTGATTTCCATTCAAATTTTGCTTTGTCTATTACTGATGATTTTTGGGTATGAGTTATATTATTTGCATGGTTAGAACAAAAAAAAAATGGGTGGTTTTTTGTGTTCATTTTTAGACGGTTTTTCGGCACATGGCTTTCTCCGATGGTTTTCTATTTCCGGTTATTGGTAATTTTTTGCGTCCATTTTTTGGCGTTTTCCTGACACATGGTTTTCGCCAATGGTTTTCTATTTTTGGTTAAGGAATTATTGTTTTTTACTAATATGGGTTATTCGATTAGGGTTTTGGATGCTACGGGATCCTATATGTATATTGTATTGTAAACAATGTATGAGATGATGAATATAGAAGATGTTGGTTTTCCTGGTTTGGGTTTCCAAGGGAAAAATATTTGTGTAATGTGTGTATTTTCCATTGTATATTTTATGTTATTTTATTGAAAATATATTTGCAGTAAATAATTGTACAAGGTTAAAATATATAATTATGATCCTAGAACTATTAAGGAGGAAGTGCATTCAAAGGATGGAAAAAATATAGAAACAGGCCATGGTAAAAGAAATGGAAGCCTTGGACAAGAATGAGGCTTGGGATCTAGTTGATTTGTTGACTGGAAGAAATCCCATTGGAAGCAAATGAATGTTTAAGAAGAAGCTGAATACAAAAGGAAAAGTGGAGAAATAAAAAGCACGATTAGTAGAAAAAGGTTATTCCCAGGTAGAGGGAATTGAATTTGGTGATATTTTTTTATCTTGTTTTCAAGTTAACTTCAATTAGATTTATTTTATATGTTTCTGTTTCTTTTGATTTTGAAGTAGAACAAATGGATGTGAATACAACATTCCTACATGGGGACATGGAAGAAGAAATCTACATGAAGCAGTTAGAAGGCTTTGTTGTGAAGGGAAAGAAAGAGCTGGTATGCAAGATGAAAAATTCCTTGTATGGGTTAAAGTAATCACGAATGATGTGGTATCAAAAAATTGATACTTGTATGTTGGGACTTGGATTCACAAGGAGCAAAGCGGATCACTGTGAGTATTTCAAATTAATTTGTGATCATCTTATTTATTTGGTCTTGTATGTGGATGATATCTTGCTGATAGGAAATGACAAGGAGATTATCTAGGATGTGAAAACTCAGTTGTCCTCTAAATTTGACATGAAGGATTTTGGTGCTGCAAATTTCATTTTGGGAATGGAAATGAAAAGAGATCGGGCAAACATAAAACTATGTTTAAAGTAAAGGAAATATGTTAAGACAATATTGCATAGGTTTAATATGCAAGAATGTAAATTGGTTAGGGTTCTTATTCATGTAGGTGTAAATTTATATGCAAATCAGTGTGCCAAGACACAAGAAGAGGAATACGACATGTCTCGTGTTCCATAGGCTAGTACAATTGGAAGTTTGATGTATGCAATGGTTTGTACTAGACCAAACATTTCACATGCAATGGGAGTTTTGAGAAGGTATATGTCAAAACCAGAGAAGGAGCATTGGACAACAGTAAAGAGGGTTTTCAGGTATTTGTGTGACACTACTAGTTATGGATTGTGCTACCAAGGAAGACCAGCATTAGGTAGAGTGTTGGACATACATGGGTTTGTTGATGCTTACTAGGATGGAGATGCGGATATCAGAAGATCTACAAGTGGGTATGTTTTTAACTTGTTTGGAGGAGAAATCAGTTGGATGAGCAAAATACAGTGTGTAGTGGCACTCTCAGCTACATAAGTTGAATACATGGAAACCACTCATACAAGAAAGGAATAAGTATGGTTACATATATTGTGTTTAGGTATTGTGTTGGTACAACAAGTTGTAAGGATAGACTGTGACAGTCAAAGTGTAATATTCATGGCGAAGAACCTAGCTTATCATTCAAAGACAAAGCATATTTATGTTCAATATCACTTTGTGAGAGACATGGTCAAATAAAATAAGGTGTTGTTGATGATGGTGGACACTTTGAAGAATGTTTCAAATTTATTAAAAAAAATGTGAGCGTTGAGAATTTCTCTTGGTGTAGAGGATCTATGGGCATTGCTTCCCTGTATTGTTGACTATGTAACCATGCAACCCCTTGTATGCAAAGAAAACAAGAAGTGGGAGAATGTTATGTATGTGTTATATTCTTTTCACTGTTAGACCTAGTTTTTGCGTTGTGTTGGATGCATGAGGGGGTCACAGGGGGGAGGGATCCCCCTTGTGTGGGAATTTTGGGGTAGCACCCCCCAAAAAAAAGAATGGTGTTCTTTGTGTCCGAGTTTTAGTAGTTTTCGACACATGGTTTTCTAATTCCGGTTAAGGAATTACGGTTGTTTACTAATCTAAGTCAATGAATTAGGGTTTTTGTATGTTGTGTGATCCTATATATGTATTGTATTGTAAACAATGAAGATATGATGAATACAATATTATAGGTCCAACTCTATATAGGTTTTTGGTTTTCTCGATTTGGGTTTCCAAGGTAAACTCTCTGTGTAATGTGTGTGTGTGTGTGTGTGCCATTGTATCTTTTCTATTTTTATTAAGAATCTATTTGCAATAATTTATTATACAAGGTTAAAATAAACATAATTTGTGCATGGTTCCAATCCAAAATCCTCTCATCAAGACCATCACTCCTCTAACCATTTTTCATGAATCCTTCTCAAATATAGTGTAAACACCTACATAACTCATTTTTCTAACAAATATAAGATTTCTTGCCAAAGCTAGAATATGTAGAACACCTAGAAGGGTTCTACTCCTCCCATCATTTAACATCAATTGGACTCTACCTCATCCAACAATTTTGGTTGTCGAATCGTCCCACAATAATACATCTCTTTCTTCATACTTATAATATTCAAAAAAACATTCCTTGTGAGGTTTCATATGAAAATATGCACATGTGTCAATCAACTAAGCATCATGATTTGAATATGTACTGGTAGATTCCAAATACACATCCCCTCTTTTTTCTAGAGAATTCTTTCCTTCATTGAATTGATTCTCATCAAATCCTTGACTTTTCTCATTAGCCTTTGAGTTGTAGTCCCTTTTGTAATTCCCAGGTTTACCGCACTTCCAACATATTCTCATCGATTGAATCAGGGATTTATATCTACCCATCGACTTAGAATTTATATTGGAGAATTTACCTTTTCCTCTGTCGATCGATTGACCTCTAACTACCAAGGCATTTTTGGTTGATATTTCCATGTTCTTCTGCCTAATTTTCTATGATATAAAATATGCGACCACATATTCAAGCATTAATGTGGTTGAATTACTTCCAATAGCCATTATTAATCTATCCCATGAATCTGGCAAAGAACACAACATATTGATACATTTCTCCTCCTCGGTGATTTTAATATCCATAAACAATAATTGACTTAGAACCTTATTGAATTCATTCAGGTGTTTTGTTACTGAGCTACCATTACTCATCCTTAGAAGGTACAGTTTCTTCCAAAGAAACTATTGTTTCTTCAGCCACTGTTGCTCTTTTGTTGTCTTATTCATTCAGTGAATAAAGAGTTACATTACTAACCTTGGTCCACACCTAAGACACAATTCATCATCCTACTCTCTTTCTTTACCATGAGAACAACCCTATAACCAATTTATCTTACATCTTCATGAAAAATGTGCTCTTACAAGGCACACTTAAAACACTCTCTTTGAAACCGAGTGTTTACAACAACAATAGATTACACAATGCACTATTTATAGGAATTTATAGCATGAAAAACCCTAATTTGTGGCACCCAAAATGGTTACAAATCCATGAAGATGATTGGTTGTGTGATCTAGATTATTTTGAGAATGACATGAAGTAAAAAATATAACCGATATATAACAAGGAAATACATAGAGATAATGTGGAGAACACATAAATATAGTGAAAAACAATTTCTATTAATGAACAGGAGAGAAAAACCTTATAGAACACAAACTGCAGAATGGGGTATCATATCTCTAAAAAGAAAGAGATGTTTACTACACTTCATTCACAAAAATATTTACACCACACTCCATTGCATGCTTAAAGGGCCTCATTCAGAACAATTCCCATGATGCATCTAGGATAAATTGGACTAATTTTATAAAATGCCATAGGCACATAAAACACTAGGACTTCCCGGGCGATCACCCATCCCTGTACTACTCTAGCTTGAGTGCACTTAACTGTGGAGTTCTAATGGGATCCAGTGCATTAAAACTATGTTTTAGGCATGTACATAAGACCACTAGGAAATTATTACATGATGTCTGTAATTAATAAATGAAGATGAAATTACATTCCATTCCCCATCAAAAAGGGTGAATATCATGGTTTATCAAAACCACGGGCTCAAAAATGGTGATTCAATGGAAAAGGTGGATGGCCACAGAGATCCATCTAGATCATTGTGATTCCACGAATCTTGGGATTCTATTACAGGTTTTGACCACCATTCAATCACTAGTCAACTATGAACCAGTCGACTACCAGTTGGATACCAATTGACCATCTGGTCGATCTCTAGTCGATTAAACTTTCGACCTTCATTTACATACCAATCGACCTATAGTGAGGTAGTCCTATCAACCACCTTTCGGCCATTCGTCGATCATTGAATTGACTTAACCATCAATCAATCCATCCCCTAGTCAATCATCCTCAACTATTCAGTCTATTGACTGAATTTCCACTACAAAGAATATAACATTTCCAACATCCCTTTGGGGTTGCAATATTTCTCCAATTTACCCAATGGGTACCATTATATTCAATGCTCCCCATGCCACAGGAAGTTGAAATAATGCTTCCTAATATTTTCTAAGATTTGTTGTGGGATATGGACTAGAGTGTGCCAGTATATAGGAATACTCTCCAACATAGACTTTACCATAACTAAATAGCCTCATCTTGATAGCCATTTGTTGCAACATTGTGAAATTAATTTTTCCACCTTCCCAATCATCCAATACCAATCATTCTTCACATAATTGTTTGGTTAGATACTTTACGCATGCATTAATGTCTAAATTCTAGAAGGGAAAATATATAGCAACAACTACATCATGTCCATCATTGAGCTTATATGGATAAAGATAATATTTAGACTCATTGAATTCCATTCTTATGGCCTTTTTATAAAGGAGGAGAATATCCCAAACAACATTAATCTCTCAATTAGAACCAAAACATCATCAACGAATAGAAGATGGGTGAGTCTCTCCTACCTATCAAGCCTTATACCTTACACATTTCTCCTCATTTTAAAATTATCCAAAGCTATGCTAAGACCGTTTACCAAAAGAAAAAAAAAGGTAGCGGGATAGAGGATAACCTTATCTCAACCCCCGAGAGGACCTAAAAAAACCAGAGGCATAACCATTAATTAAAAATGAAAAGGAGACAAAGGTTACATGTGCCATAATCCACTTGACTATAGGGAGATAAAAACCAATATGAATTAGCCCTAATCTTAAAGAGACCTAGGATACCCTATCATATACCTTATACAGATAAATTTTGACAACAATAACTTCATCATTTGAAATATTGATAGAATGAAGTCCTTTTTGAGTTGTACCAATGGCTTCATGAATATGCTTGCCTCCAAGAACCCAAATTTTATGCTAAAATGAAATTGGAGAGAAATGGTTTAATTCTTACTCCCAACACCTTAAAAATGATCTTATAGAGACAATTGCACAAAGAAATGGGCTTGAATCCTTGAAATGTTTCAGGGAAGTCCACCTTGGTGATCAGGGAAAGAAAATTTGTGTTAATGTTGAAAGGGACCTTCCCTAGCCTTCTAACAACTTCAACCAGTAGTAAACGAAAAATTTACCAACCAAAGTAAGCCTAAACAAATCCATAATTTAATCCACTAAAATGTACTTTCCCACTACTAACATAACCTCTCCACCATGATTCTGGATAACCCTTAATTTGTTCTTCTTGTCATGCCCAACATCACTAATATCCCACCCTCCCTATAAATGTCCACTCAAAGACCCTACAAAGAGAGAACCCGCATCCTCCGAGTATGTTGATAGGAACGACCCATGAGCTCCAACTTTGTGGACAAGGTTAGCATCTAGATACTTCGGACAAGAGGGAGGATGCAACTTTATGGGGTTATAAATTCGAATCTGCCACATTCATGAAGAGGTTCCAAAGGAACGCCACGAGATTACCCTAATCTTGACAAAGAGCCCTCGAAAATAATCTCTCCCCATGCCACTAATAAGTGAGTTGGAGGAAACCCTACATGTCCTCACAAAGAACCCTCAGAAATAATCTCTCCCCATGCCACTAATAAGTGATTTGGAGGAAACCCTACATGTCCTGACCTTGAGATCAGGTGAGGTGACCTCATCATGACCTCATAACTTTCTAGCGAGCAGGACACTCTCGATTAGAGGCGACACTTGCTGAGGAAGAGGAAGACTTTCTCTTCTGACAAGTCATCCTCAGAGTAGTCGACGAGCTAGACGTCATCATCCATGGTCCCCTCGAGACTGATCACCAGGAAGCACGGAAAATATAAAACCTATACAAGCTATGGAAACCCTATAAAGATTTGCAGGGGAGCCATCCAAGTTATCCTGGTCTGGCTCTTTACTTCTGAGTAGCCTCCGATTAATGGCCACTATTATAAATAAAAGCAACCGTCGTTCGGTAAAAATGACCAAGTTATTTTTCTATACACTGTCTCACAAAGATCGAGAAGAGATATGTCATCGTAGGCATTAAATTCTTATCAGGTAAATAGACTGTGAATGAATCGGGTATGCAAGCTTGCTATAGAATTCGTGGAGAACATAGAGGGAAGGCCACGCTACTGAAGAAAACGATCCAAATATGTTGTCTGTTGTGGAGATCGACAACAACAGAAGATGGATGGGGGGTCCAAGAGGTAGGGTTCCCACAGATCAAGGAAGAAAAACTTCACTCTCAACCGAAGAAGCTCTTCCACGGTGAATAATAGCGGCGTTGGCTAGGGTTCGGTGCCAGCCGCATGCACAGGCCGTCCTCTACTCTCCTTGGCGGCCTAGCCTGGCATGGCCAGCTCTCTTTCTTCTGGTTTCAGTCCTTGTTCTCCTGCTCCCGCGGTTACGACTACTTTGTACACCTTGCTTCATATATAGTTAATACTAGCAGAATCACAAGTCACTTGTGGCTGGTGAACGTCGAAATAACCAAGCCTTGAGCATTAAATAACAGCAGAACTCTGTGCATTAAATAACCTACGCTGTAAGATGACGCAGTAAGAGCTCTAGGCAGGAAAATTTCATCCAGTAAATAATAGTTGGAGTAAAAATCGTGGCTGTAAACTTGGGCTCTTTAGAAAATGAAACGTTAATCATTCAAAGGTGGCAATCAATTAGCCATCATAGTAAATTTTAAATATGATTAAGTAAAAGTAAAAAAATAAACATGTAAACGGATGTCTTTATAATAGTGAGGAAGTTAGTGGTTGAAATCACAACCATTGATTTATTGGGACGACTAAGAATATTCCAACAATATTTAATCTTGTCCATACAAAACTGATTAAGTACTAAAAACATAATTAAATGTGACCATTGTCAATAGGTGTACGGCTTAATTAAGTTGAACATTTTTTATTATTAATATTTTTTCAAGTGTAAAAATAAATTTCGATAAGATTTTTTTATATAATTTTTTTCAAATATTTAAAATTTATATTTATTGTATATGTATGTGGTTATTTAAATTGTAAAAAAAATTTATATAATATTTTTCAAATATTTAAAATTTATATTTATTGTATATGTATGTGGTTTTTTAATTTGTAATATTGTATTTTCAATGTGAAAATTATAACTTTTCTGTTTGGACAAAAAAGAACATTGTAATTCAATAATACCTTTAACCCTAAAGCATTTTAACCTATGAAATCTAAAATAAATAAATAAAAGTTACAATCAAATTAGAATAGAAGTCTTTTTTTTCAACAAAAATTTCACTGATTATATTAAGATATATAATTCTTAGCAGCCAAAATGTTTTGCAAATACAACAAAATTATATCCAGAAAGGATACAGACAAAGCTTTGAAACAAATACAACAAAATCTGAAGACAATCAAAAAGGCTTGATGCAAAACAATGAAGCCTTTACTGAAAATGTGAACAGCTAATAAGAGACTGGATATGTCCGAGTTAGAGACGATAGCTAATTCTACAAGAATCATGAAAATCTGATTTGAAAGAGGAGAACCTGAAAAAGAAGTTAATAGACCTTGAGGAGGCGATGCTGTCCCTTTACTCCATTAGTCCAAAGGTGAAGGAACCGGAAGGATTAGAATAGAAGTCTAACCCAACTATGAATTTATATTTCTATTTAACACGGTTAGAATTAAAATGCAAAGAGACAATCCTAAAAGGAAAATTTGAATGAAATTAATTTGACACACCTTCATAGAAGATAGAGGAGCTAGTTAGAACATAAGACAACGTCCAACAAGGTTTTCTCTACATATGGATTCACAAGGGAGTTTTGGCATTTTAAACATCTCCGCCAAACGCCAAAGAAATTGAAGCAGTCTAGGCATCTTTTGGAGATGACAATCGGAAAAGAAAGAATCAAAGGCAGGTTATCTGCTTCTGTTGATTCTGTTGCAGATCACAATAAGAAAGTCAATACAAAATATATCTTACGAATTACAGTACCGGAAGGCGAGAAGTTGGAACGGCCAAGAGTCCATTATCCTTTTAAGACATATCCATTTTTTGCTCATCGAGTAGCCTCCAGTTGAAACAGTGCAAGAGCTGCGCCACAACGAACTCTACAACAAGCATTCCCAATTGCTGCCCGGGGCATCCTCTCTTGCCTGCTCTGAATGAAATCCACTCAAAATTTTGCACTTTTACATCTAAGAACCCTGCTTCCATGAATCTCTCTGGCTTGAAACTTTCAGCATCCTCCCCCCATGATTTTGGGTCCCTTCCAATTGCCCACATGTTCACCAGAAGCCGAGTTCCGTTGGGGATTTCATAGCCCAACACATTGCACGTTTCCATAGATATGCGGAGAAGCGATAAAGTCGCCGGCAGGTGGAGTCTAAGCGTTTCTTTCACCACAGCTTGTAAATAAACGAGACCGGGCAGATCAGATTCATGCACCATACGCTCGAATCCAACAACATGTTCCAGCTCGTTCTGAAGCTTCTTCAGCACTGGCGGGTTTCTGAGCAATTCGGACATTGCCCACTCTATGGTTGCAGACGACGTGTCCGACCCAGCGGACAAGATATCCTGCCAACAAAAAAAAATTCCAAAGCAATGTCAGATTGTCACCGTATCGTTTTTTATTTAAGGCAATGAAATCTAATTATCTGATAGAGAATCTATACATGGATGACAGATTTTATCTCGCGTAATTTGGAACTCAATATCTTCATCCGCAGACGCCGCAAGCAAAACATCCACAAGATCTGGCATGTCCTTGGGGTTATTCTGCAGAGAAAGGTGCTCCTCTACTATTTGTTCTAGCTAGTCATCTTGTATCTTATGTATGTTCTTCAATCGACGGTTGAGACCTTGAAGATCCATCCAGGCCAAGTATGGTATGTAATCTCCGATGTTAAAACAACCTGCTAACACAAACGTTTCTTTGATCATTGAATTGATCCCCATGCCGCCAATTAAGTCTTGTTCAGAATACTTTTTACCGAAGGCCATCCTGCAGATTATATCAATCCCTAGGGCTGACAAGACCTTGCTAATGTTTACCGGAAGCTTGATTTTAGCATTAATAGAGCGAATCATAGCAGAGACTTCCTCTTCTCTTTTGAGGCGGAAGGAATCTATTCGTCTTGAGCTGAGCAACTGTAGAACGCAGACTTTACGCATCTGCCTCCAGTAACGGCCATACGGAGAAAATGTGACGTCGGAGGAATTATACCACAAGTACTTAACAGCGATGGTTTGAGGTCTGCTGGAGAAAGTCAGATCATGAGTCTTGAGGAACTCCTTGGCCACATTTGGAGAAGAGACGACCAAAGTGAGGTACGAGCCGAAGCGGAGCGACATGAGAGGCCCGTATTTCACAGAGAGCGCTGCGAGCGCTTGGTGGGGAAGTTTCCAATAATCGGCCACTGAAAAGGCCCTGGGGGCAGCTTCCATTTTCTTCTACGGAGTAAGAAACCCCATGCCGCCACCAGTGCAAGAAGAAGAACAGTGGCGAGTTCAATATAAAAGTATAGGCATTCATGAACTGGCCACTCAGAACCCAACTCATTCGCCATTATCACTCAAAGTCCTCTGGACAGAAGGCACAGCCTGGCCTCGTCTTCAAATAACACAGCAATAATGTGCGATCTTCTACCGAACAGTCTTGGATGAGTTTGAAGGCAAAATCCGACAGGCCCACATAACTTAACTTATCCGTATACCAGATAAACTCTTATTCCTTCCCCATTCTAATTCCTTTCCTATTCATTGGTGTTTGGTGTTACGAAGAATAATTATGTTTTTCTATTTTATTTTGTTTTTAAATGGTTATTAATGGATTTAATGGTTAAAAACATGTATTTTCTTAGAATATATATACTTTCAAAATAAATTAATTTTTTTTTATTAAATTCTAAAATTATATTCAATATTAACTCACTTTTCAAAATAAATTAAAAATTATATTTTTTTTAAATTCTAAAACTATATTCAATATCAAATCACTTTTCACACTAATAAAATAATATATTGATGTGATTAAATTATACTTATTTCCTGTACAACCTAGGCAACTATGGTTGTGAGACTAAAATAACCTCATAGGTTCAAAATCAGATCTATACTTTCATATTTTTAAAATAGATTAAAAATTATGATTTTGTTTAATATAAATAATCATATTTATATTAAAATACATTAAAATTATATCAACTCACTTTTTCACTAAAGTTGTTTAAATAAAGTAATAAAAAATAATATATTCATGTGATAAGTTGTCTAAAAGTAAAAGTAACTAGCATACCTTCTAAACGGGTAAATGAAAATGTTGAAGTAATTTGAGAGAAGTTTTCATATTAATGTTGTTAATTGAAATCCGCCCAAAGAAGTTGGATCCAATGGTGGAAAGCGAGGAGTTAAACCATGAATTTATTTTAAACATGATAATGATAATCCCAATAATGATAATGAAATTTTAAAACAATATGTTCTGGTTTCTTATTTTTTGGTGGATAAACAATTTAAGGATAATATTTGCATTTGATGATGAAAAAATTAATTTGGATTGTTGAATATTATGAAAAGTAAAGAAATACTTAGTTAACTCAAAAAATTTATTTCTATATTAAAAAGACTTTAAAATAAATGTTTCTTAATTATCATCATTTTTATTAACTAAAAAAATATATAAATATAGATATATTAATACTATCTATTGATTTGCTGGATTCTCGTGGTGATAGTGAACTGTAAAAGTAAAAAATGTAGAATGTTTAAAGTACACCTTAATAAAATAAATTTAGTTAAATATAAAAATATTTAATTCTAAGATAAATTTAAAAATAAAAATATTCAATTCAAAGACAAATTACAAATATGACATCTCTAATTTAAAAAAAAAAATTAAATTTCATAATTAAAAATATATAATTCCAAGACAAATTACAAATATGAAAATGAAAAAAATACAGTATTTAATTTCAAGATAATTTATAAATTTTGAAATAAAAATATTTATTCCTCAATAACTTACAAATCTAAGAATGAAGATCTTTAATTCCAAGACAAAACAAGTTACAAAACTGTAAACAAAGATATTTAATTTGAGAATAAAAATATTTAAGTCCAAAGCAAAATCTAAAAACAAAAATATGTCATCTTTCCTTTCCAGTATCAACATTGGATACATGCATAGGTGGAAGTGTTAAAAGGACACCAAAAATGAAAATAAAATTTGTTTTACATTATTTTTTGTTTTAGTTAAAATTAATTAATAGATGAAGTATTAACTATACCATTGTTCACAAAATATTAATCTTTAATAATTAAAAAAAATATAAAATATTTTTCTACATGATATCTAAAATTTTATATTAATTTTCAATTATATATATA
>ML857344.1:0-14555 GCA_009831015.1 Picea engelmannii
AAATAATTGATTGCCACATAAATGAAATGCACATTAAATGCAATTCAAAAATTGTCGTTCATTTACCTGTTCTGAGGCCTCTATTGACTTACCACGATTATCCTGCCACATTACAGTAAAATTAGAACCGTGATCAATATCATCGGTCGACAGATAAATGTCGACCCCATTCTCTCTAGCGGGAGAGTAGGATCGACCGATGGAGAGATCAGATCGACCACTTGAGTTTCATTATCCAAGGAGAGAATGGGGTCGACAGATGGAAACAGATCGACCACTTGGGTGACACTCTCTAAAGGGAGAGTGGGATCGACCGAGGATCGGATCGGATCGACTGTTTTAGTTTCAATCTCTGAGGGGAGAGTGGGATTGACCGAGGAAGGTATCAGATCAACGACTTTGTCAATTGGTTCAACTAAGGACGTGACCAGATTGTCGACATGATCAACCGGATTGACCAGTGAAGGGACCAGAGTGATCATTCCATCAACTATTGGAGGGTTGAGAGAAATATTACGGTAAGCAATTGGAAGTTGAGGTTGTGAAACAGTCATGTCTTCCAGTAATTTAGAGGCTTTGTCCATACAAGGGAAAATGTGAGTGAGATGACTCCCTTTGCATAACATGCACGGGAACTTGACTCTACTTTTCTTCTTCCCAACGGTATCGTGACTAGTTGACGGGAGGTCATTAGTATGTTGTTCAGAGGCTGATGACATGTGTTGGTTAGGGTGTGTAGACTATACTTATATAACCTTGGATAGACCAGGGCAATCCTTAAGAAGATGTCTACCCTTACAAATCCTGCAAGGGTACTTGGGCTTACGATTTGTTTGGGTGATCTTGACATCATGAACACTCCCAGCACGATTAACAGTAACTGGTTGTTTTCCAACATGTTTAGCAGTGGTTGGAGGTTTTGACCCTTGTTTAATTTTCTTCTTCTTATTCTTTCTTTTCTTCTTCTTCTTATTCACCGGGTTACTAGCTTCAGAACTTTCACTTGACGAAGAAGATGAAACGAAAGGCGACCTTGCAAGAGAAAAAGGTGAACAAGACCTTATTGGTGAAGAAGGCGAAGGATCAACATGAGGTTGATGTTCTTGGGGGGAAGTGCTTACGACCGAAGCACTTACTGCATTCGGGATTACCTAAGTGGAAAACAACCACACCGACAATCCAATCATGAGACCTGGAAGGCTCAAAGTAGCGATGTGAGGAGGACCAATGTTTCCGTAAGAAGGAAAAACAAAAGGTTCCCCTGGAGTAGAGGTTCCTTCATTGGTCATTTTGGGAACTGAAGCCATTAAAAACAAAAATCCAAACTAGAGTCCGCTAGGGAAAACAAACAGCACACGCTAAAAATCTAGGAAGCAAGCAAGCAAACAAAACCTTCTCACAATGAATGCACTAGTTGGTGATGAAATCCAATGTCGCGGGAACAATGTAAGAAGGGGCTGAGATAGAGCAGGTGGAAAATTTACGTTGACGACCTGCTTAATGGACTTACACCCTGGTGCAAGATCCCACACATAATCGTGGGTATACCCTCCATGGAGCCTGAGTGAGTTTGGCCAACGTTGATTCCAGGTACCGTGAATACTTGCCCCTCCACAGTCACCTCGTGTAAAGACCCTAAAAAGATCGGCCACTAAGGTTACCAATTACTATGGTGATGCCTGGGGAAACAGTCGACAGTCCTATCCACACGCAAGGGCAAGGTATCTAGCCCGAAATCAACTTGAAAATATTTCACTCATCATTGTGGGTATACCTCTCAAGCGGCCCCCATAATACACGTAATCTCTACACCAAGACCAACAAAGTAGGGTAAGTAACTCTGAAAGTCTCAATGCGACCTCGTGATTGACCCTTGTGTTAGAAGGGCTTCCTAGGACAAAATGTAATAAGTGGATTTAACTCTCCCTATCACAAGATACTATGTTTGTTTGTAACTTTGGAAAGTTATCTTTCACACCTATTCCAAAGCCCTACGACTAATCTAATGTAGGTTTTCTACTAGAAAGTATAAAAAATGTCTAATCAATTTTTATAAGCGTTTTACTTTATGGCTGTTGTTACTCAAGATAAAAATGGCGTGGACAATATGGTGTTTTGACCGACTCGAAAGTTATGCAAAGAGATGAAGATGCAATCTTTTCTTTTCGATGAAAGTTATGCTATGAGAAGGAGAAAACATTTATCATTCCCATATGCACGATGTTCCAAAATATATTAAACTCATCAATATCAAGATTCTCAAGAAATGAGAAAAAGGTACTGAACACCAATGCACGATTCATGCCCCCCCCTCTAATAATTTAAGATAAAAAAATGCCAAGAATCATGCAATTTCGCTACTTCAAATGCAAGGATGCCCCTAATCTAATATAAAGCAAGAAATTAAATCTTTTTGTTTCAAAAATTTCACTAAAAGCAATAATGAACTTTCTTAAAACAAAGAAACCCAAACTAAAAGTTTTATTTTAAAGCGAACTATTCAGAAGAAATTTGATCTTTCCCTAAACAAGTCTAAAGAAAACACATGCTTTGTAATTGAAAGACACTCAAAGCAAGAGACTAATCCTTCAAAACCAAACAAAGCAAAGATGGATAAAAGCAACTCAAAGAATGTCAAGAAGTCTGTAAACAGATCAATATAGGCTCCAAAATTTCAATCCAACTGTTCAAAGAAAAACTGGGCATCAAAAAATGACAAGACCCAATCCAAATTTTTTTACAAACAAGTTCATAGGTTGGAAGTGTATTACAGTGAAAGAATCAAAGATTCTCACAGGCTGAACAAGGGTTGACTGCGAGGGGTTCGCACTGGACTTAACACTAGGGTGCAAACTCAGGTGTTTCTCGCAAGCTACTAAAGGGTACAGTGCGAGAATGCCTGTAAACAAGCAAAAAATTGAAAAATGACTAAATTTGAGTGAACTTTCAAATCCAGAGAGTCTAGATGGATCTCCCACAGACTCAGAGACCAGAAAACAAGCAATCAAAGCAAGGGAAACTAGAATAACTAGGAAACAATCTGTTCCCCAGTGGAGTTGCCAATTTTGTTATCGGACTAATCAGTAGGTGTGTAGACTAACTGATCTCCCTAGATCCACCTAGATCTAGAACAAAACACACCAGAACATGATGCTTTCCTTAAGTTTTAAATATTGAATTTACTAACTAAAGAGGGATGAGTGACATACCGTTTAAATGTCGCTTCCTCTCGCCATCACTATCCTAGCTCCGTTCCAACACTCATACAATGATGAACCTGCAAAAGAATGCAACCGACCAAAGTGATAGTAATAGCATAAACTCAATATAAACCTATGTATGTGATCAAGGAATCATACAATAAAACACAACAAGCTTTATAGGAAAGAATCATATTACTGTATCATATTAAATGTGAAAGAGAGATTACAACCATGGCCTTGATGTCCTAAAGTTCCTTCCAATTGTCCTTCGTTCCCCACACACTTCCACTCCAAGAATTCTAAGAGCATAGATCTGATAGCTACTCATAATCTATCTTGACAAATCAAATCTCAAAGCCACTCTAACCAAGCTAACAATCCCAAGCCAAAAATAACTCAGCCAATCCCAAAAACTCCAAGCTGACCAAAGCTAACATTCCCCATGAGAACTCCTCTCTTTTTATAAGTTGAAGAGGATAAGGTGAGGAGGTTAGGATGATCCCACTAAATCATGAAAGCGAGTAAGTTCCAAAACATTCGGATGCCACCTCACCATGGAAGTTTCTCCTTCTAGAAGATTCGAGATAATGCTTGTTTTTCCCACGTGTAAGCATTTTCGCACCCTACCTATAGAGCAACCCGCGAACCTCTCGCAACCTAGCTATGGTGCAACCTGCGAGAATCAGGCATTCTTGCACCCTGCCTATATAGAAACCTGCGAACTTCCTTTTTATAGGGTTTTTACAGAGTAAAATGCAACTTCTTTTCTCAGAAAAAGTTCTTCTCCCTTCTCTCTTCAGGAACTCAGGCCACTGACCCCTCTGAAGGAAACATATAGGTTTACATCATTAATGGTCATAGGGATGACGAAAATAATGTGTAACAACTCCTGCGTTCATCAATCCAAAGGGAATCTTAGCATACATGAATGTGCCCCAAGGAGTGGTGAAGGCTGTCTTTTCTCTGTCTTCAGGAAGGACAGAGATCTGGTTGTAGCCATAATAGCCGTCAATCTTGGAAATTCTGGATGCACCTGTCACCCTCTACAATATGTGTTCCATCTTTGGCAAAGGGTAATTTTCCTTCTTAGAGATTCTGTTCAGATTTCTGAAATCAACACATAGTCTGATTTCTCCATTTTTCTTTCTCACCGGGACCAGGTTGGCTACCCATTTAGAATATCTCAAAGGGACAATGATTTGGGCGTCCAATAGCTTCTTTACCTCCCTTTCCATAATAGGTAGCAGCATAGGATTTGTTTACCTTAATTTCTGCCTAAATGGTTTGGCCTCCTCTCTCAATGGGATTTGATGCTCAATCATGACTATGTCGTATGTTCTGAGGTCTTCATAGGTCCAAGAAAACACATCAACAAAGTCCTTTAATAACTCAGCATACTCGACCCTCTTCTCCCTTGACAGGTTGCTTGTCAGCTTGATGAATTTCGGATCCTTCTTTGTGCCAATATTGCACTTGACCACATCAGGATCCGCAATTGGGCCTTTAAACTTTGCTGCGACATCGTTCCCATCAAACAATATTTCTAAAGGAACTAGTCCCTTTGG
The DNA here is from genome assembly GCA_009831015.1 of Picea engelmannii. NCBI lineage: Eukaryota > Viridiplantae > Streptophyta > Pinopsida > Pinales > Pinaceae > Picea > Picea engelmannii. The sequence continues at coordinate 4,769 of ML857344.1, forward strand.
AATTTGGTTTCTAGGTAGTTGAACAATATGGTGATTAGCAATTTTATTCACAAATACTTTGGGGGGAGGGTCACCTTCGGAATCATGATCCTGATCAATGTGTAATGCAAAGAACTCATCAACCGACTCAAGAAATATTCTGATTTCAAGATCATCCTCGAACACCTTCCAATGCTTGATATTATCAGGTACAGAGGGCCTATATCTAATCTCAACATCATATCCGAGCTTAGGTGGCAGTGGGACTCTGAACTGGCTCACTGACAGGGCCATAGAATCAGTGATGACATTCTCTTCTCTTGGAATAAATGAAATGTTGAAAGCCAAGAAAAAACTGTCAATTAAGTCCCATACTTTGTTTCTGTAACTTCTGAGCTGAGGGTCTTTGGCCTGATAAATATTTCTGATCTGCTGGACAATCAAATCAACATCTCCAAACACTGCTATCTCTTCAATTCCCATGTCCTTTGCAGCCCTCAAACCCAAAACAAGAGCCTCATACTCTGCCACATTGTTGGTAGCTTCAAATTCTACTTTATAGGACAAAGGTATGGCTTCTTAACAAGGTGACACAAAAACCACTATGACATCTGCACCCTCCCTAGAAGAGGCTCTGTCGAAGAACATATTCCACACATAAGTAGTTGGAGTAGGTATTTCACGAAAAGAAATGGGTTGCTTTATGATTTCAAGAGGAGCTTCAGGAGTATCAGTGAGTTGTAACAAACTAGATCCCAAATCAATGTCGAGTGAAAATATAGGATGATTGGTGGGGTATGCTTCATCACTAATAATGTAGGCCAACTGAGATTATCTGTACAGTCTCCTATGCTCCCCTTCGAACACTAGAATGGTAGCATATGTGAGGTCCATCTGCAAGGTTCCCCCAAGTTTTTTTATCCAATATCTTGACAAGAGCATGCCAAACTTGGGGGGAACATCAACTACCACGATATCCATGACCACACTCTTCATGGGCATCTGAAACAAGGTCACGACTAGATATTTGATGACCCCAAGACATGGCACTCTCCTTGAATCAAAAGAATACAAATCATGATAAGCCTTTGTGATTTCTAACTCGAATTCTTCGATCATAGTTTTGGGCATAAGATTATAAGATGCCCCTGAATCCATCAAATAGTTATGCAACACCTTATCATGTATGTTCAGTGATGTATAGAAGGGAGGAGATGGATCATCTCTATCTTCTACCATAGGACCTAAGATGACTGATGGATTTTCATCTTGAAGATTTACTTAGACTGTGGAATGGCAAGATGGCTCAGACTGCAACAACTTAGAGAGGGATTTTTTGAAATCTTCATGCTTGACTAGCTCTGAAAGGGGCACATGGATTCTGATCTTTTAAATTTAATGCTCAAAGATAAAGGAGGGAAGGGTCTTCAAAACTTTTCTCACTTCTGGGATAGGGTCTTTGGGTATCGGTGAGGGGTTCTGAGCTTTATTTTTTTTGCTGCTGTTTGCTGCATCTTTAGCTGGCTTCTCAGATCTTGAGGGTTGATCAGGGACGTCAGACTTCCCTTCCTCCTTCTTAGACCCTAGATTGCATTTATTGGGACTACTATTGGCCTTCTCACCCTTACTTAGCTCATTTATTTGACTGTTCATGAGGGATTCCTCATATGTAGATTGAGTCAAATGGGGAAATGGGGAGGTGTCTCCAAGACAATAGATTTCAGGATCAAGATCTTCTTCCTCCCTCTCTTCATCAACAACTAGGTTATTTTGGAGAGGTGTTTGGATTTTCTAATCATCTCTCTCTCTCTGTTCCTGGGCTCTCTCGGGAGTATTTGAGGGGCATTGTTTGGTATTCTGAAGATGGCTTTGTTATCATCATTTTGAGGATTTATGTATGTTTGCTTCCCCTCTACTTCCAATCTTTCCATCCTAGTTGAAAGTGATTTTAGTAACTTGTTTACTTCATCCATTTGAGGGGGGACGCAGAGGAACCAAAGGTGGAGGCTTCAGATCTTCCCCTTGGTATGTCCTTATTAGCCTTATTCCCGAGTCAGTTTACTGCCAATACGTTAGAATCTACTTCTAGGGCTATATCTTGTATATGAGACAAGGAAGTAGCCCTTCTTTCTCTTAACAGGAGGCATAAATCAGGGTCAAAATCACTAGCATAGGTAATCTTGGCATATGCTTCTGTAGGTTTTATCTCGGCAGGGATATTATTGTACATTTTTTTGAATCTTTTGGAGAAGTCAGAGACAGATTCTCCCTCCTCTTTCTTTAGAGCCCCAAAATATGTAATATAGTACGTAAAGTCTTTTTTATCCCCCCATTGTCTCAAGAAAACATCATCCAAAGCTTCAATCCCAACAATGGATCCAGGGGTCAATCCCTTAAACCATTTCCTAACCTCACCATCAAGGCTCTAGACAAAGACTCTCATCCAGACATATTCATTTTCAATATTCAGATTGTCTACATAACTTTAGAAGGCAGCAAGGTGTGCTTCAACAGTTATGTCTTCTTCTCCCATGAACTTGGGCATATGCTTTAGGTAATGTTCAACAGGGAGAGAATTCATTGGCTGAGGTAGGACTAGAGCCACATATCTTGCAACCAGTATGGAATCCATTCTGTTCCTAGGAGGATTGGTACCTACCATAGGGATGATAGGTTGAGGAGAACTAGGAGGGGAAGGGGTTCGAATAGGGGAGAGTGGAACTGATCTTCCAAGAGGAAAGGGAAACAACAGAGGATTTGGACAAAAGGATACGAGGATTGAAGGAAAAGAGGATTCCCTTTCTGCAAAATCATTAACTCTGACGGGAGGAGGAGTAATAAAACCTGGAGTGGGAAAATATTCCGAGGTCTAGGGTCTAGACCAAGGTACAACTTCAGGTGAGAGAGGAGTGACAAGGATTTCTTCCTCCAAATTCAGACCAGGAGGGGAAAACTCAACAGGAGCACTCCCAAACTTTAAACTTCGAGAAACTCCAACAAACGGTATAATAGGAGAATGAGAAGCATCTATTAGAGTTTCTAAAGGAGGACAATGAAAATCATGAGAAATACCTGGTTCAACAACAAAAGTACCTTCTCGAGGGGCCTTTCCCTTTCTAACAATTTTCTATGGGTCAACTTCAGGTGTTTCTAAAGGCAGCTGTGGATTATACGTCGTGTGTCTACCTCTAGAAGCCACAACTGAAACAATGGAGTCGCTAGTGGATTTGCATCAATGGAGTCACCATAGTGGAGTCGCCAGGTGCACATTTTCAATCTTTGATGTACTAAGTTCTGCTGCACCTTCAGAACCAACAAGCTTTGTCGTTCAATCCTAGGGAAAATCTTCAATTTTGTCCCCGACAACGACGCCAGAAATGTTAGCACCAGAAGTCACCTCTGGATTGCGGCAAAAGTAAGCCTAATACCCATTAGTTTTATGTCACAGGTTGGTTATAAGAGGGTCAAATGGGAATAGTCTCAAGAAAATATCGTCTTAACTCAGAAAACTGGATTGGTATGCACAAGCAAGTGAGGTCTTGGTTTAATTTCAGTCAGTAGGTTGTAGTGAGGGTGAGTAGGAGGAAGACTTTGGAAAGAAAATGTAGAGTTCTACCGAAGACATCAGGTCTTCCATCAACCCAGGAGGAAAACTTAAACACAAGATATTCTTGAATTCAAATCTCAAAGGAACTGAAAGGAATTATAACAACACTATAATCAAACTTTCATTATAATACAGTCACAATAAGTCAAGTGAATTAGTCAATCATGAACTCTTTCAGTATCAGAGGAAAACAAGAGGGAGCAATAAAACTGTCATTAAACAAGAAATATTAGATTACAAAGCGTAACCAGAGAACCAGAGTGTTCATTAAAACTTTACAAATTGGGAGCTTTGCTCTACCATCGACCATTACAAAATATAAAAACTGAGTACATATACTCGAAGCAACTTGCTCCCCACATAATCACGCTCTAGTCACTATATTCAAGGATTGGCGTTTGCATCTTCTTCTCTCGGGCGACACTTGCATTCTTCTGTTAGACGCAAGATCAGATCGGTACGGGCTTCACGTGAAAATCCATGACAGGGAAATTTCGACTGACAGTCCACCCTCCATGGCCAAATTTTCCATGATTTCCATTTATGTGGTTAAACGAGGTTTCAACCACCTTCCCTATTTTCATTAAATACTTTCATCGGGATCAGGGCAAGGTCTGACACCCATGAATGTTCCAGGTGAGCTCATGGCTCCTTCGAGTCAACTCTGGCACCTCGAGGTCAATCGGATATTTTTCTATGACCAACTCGAGCGCTTTGATATTTTGCACAGCTCCTTTTCATTGCCACACGCGACCTCGAGCCATGACCCTGCGCTTATCCCATATGAAATTTCGGGCTTTCGTGTTTCAGGAGTCTTCACTCCCCTTGATTTCAAATGTTCCGATGCTTGATCCCACAAAATGAGCCATCTAGATTGATGGTAAGAACTTCTTTGGATTTGATGACCACAAACATTTCGGGACTTCGCGTGTCGCGAGTCTTCAAGACTCTACCCTCCTACTTTTCCCGACTCACGAAATCGAAAAAAGTTGATCCATTGGTCCAGATCTCTCCTTTGATCAATGACTGTGATCTTATCACTATTTCACATTTCGTGAGTTCTGATGACTTTCTCCTTGACTGCTCCATCTCGTGAAACCACAAAATGAAAATATTGCGCCATGCATCCTTCCCTGTACCAACGGCTAGGATTGACCTTGCGATTTCAGACCTCTGTTTGACGCTAAACTTGGTGAAACTGTATGATCTCGATCATCCGATGGCCGACGATCCGATTTTTCTGAATGATCTTCGTCGCCGAAAGTTGATCTTGCATGATCGCTTGATTTGAGTTGATATCATACCGCTTCAAGTGCTGCGCCTGGTTCTCATGAATGCGGCCTGTGTAGTTTACTTGAATGACTGGCTGAGGGCTCGGGAAAACAAAAAGAATTAGCGACAGAGGCAAAGAGAGATAAGTGATCGATTTTATGGAAAATATAAAGGCTTATGGCCGATACTTCTTAGGCAATCCGATAAGGAAAAACATGTCAATTAAATGGATGAAGGAAAACAAAAGAAAACTATAAGCCGAGAATAAAAACTTACAATCGGGTTTGCAAAAGGACGAAGAATAGGCAAAATTACAGACCTAGGTGGAAACCACAACCCACAAGACTTTGACAAGTTTATGTGCTAATGGGTTGGGTAGGAAGTTGAGTTCATCTAGTATGTTGGGAAGTGTTGTTTTGTTGAAGAATCAATGGAAAAAATGCTTGATACTAAGGAGGTGGTAGCCATCTTTGCTGAGATCTCCAAGGTTGCTGATGTGGATACCACTAGTTTTGTTGAGCTTGTTGGTGAGAAAGAAATATGGTTGTTGGTTTTGAAAGTTTGGGTATTACCATTGATGTTGAAGTGGAAATGGGTTTGGCCAAGATTGAGGAGTAGGGTAATACTAATTTGTAGGTGGGTTTAGTTGATTATTCCAAGTAGAATTGAAAAATCGAGGATGTTTATAAGGAATATCTTGAGTCACGAGACATGGTAATCCTTTCCTTCTTTGGATGATGAAGAAAAATTGCTCCATATTTTGCTCAAATCCCTCATATAGGGCCTTCAAACCATACAGTTGTGGGTCCTGGCCAATGTCATGATTGTCTTTGTGAAGGTTGTAGATTTATGCATTATCTAATGGGAATTCATGGTAAGCATAGTTTTTAGTGAATTTTTGACTAACAAACACTATGGCCTTATTAACCTCTTATTCCTTATTTTTGACTTGGAGGCACGAGGGATTCACTAGTAAACCAATATCATATCACATTAGTCCATATTGGAGGTATTAAATATAGTTGAACTTTAATTCAATATTTTGGATGGTATTAAAGGAGTGAGGGTTTTTCCTAAATTAAAATAGGGGTATAAATATGGGTGGGGGGGGGGCATGATCAACTAAAAAAAATTCAGGGAGAGAGGGTTGTCAAGGCACCAAAATTTTGGGGTGCAGAGCTAATTAGAATTATACAACCCTAAAATTGGAGTAGATAAAAGTCATCCAACCCTAACCCTAAATATATATTTTTATCCTTGGGAGGGAAGGATATCATTATGGGATTATAATATTTTTTAGTCAAAGGACATTGAATTGAAATTTGGTATTTTAATGTTGTTTAGAGATGGAAATGTTTCTGTAATTAAGGAATTTGCATAGAGTTTGATATTCTTTTTGTGTTAACCTATTCTATACTTATGAGGTATTCATCGAATTGGGTAGAAAGTATTTTATCTTATCCTCTTGAAGCTATATGTGTCTTTTGTTTGTGATAATTCATTTTTTGATTTAAATCATTAGGAGGTGGAAGTAAGAGGTTCTAGTGGAAGCTTGCATAGCTTTACAATGCTAGTATTATATTATGGTCCCCTTTTCTAATTGGGATCATTAAAAAGTTGGAAGTAAGAGGTGATGAACCTTGAACTAGTGATGTGAGCATATCCGCCTTTGTGAATTTTTTGTTGGAAGTAAAGCATATCAGAAAGGATCAAGGTGATACATCTCTAGCCCTTGTACCTTATGGAAGTTTTCAATGAACCATCAAAGTCTCTAAACAAGGAATGAAAATGACCATGGATATCAAAGAGGGATCTAATGAAGAAATGGTATTTTGATTCCTAATGAATGTGTTTGATGATCATGATTCAAATATCAAGTAGCATATGATAAACAACATCTTCTAAAGTATATATTGGATATATATGTCAAATATTGGGACCAAAATACTAAGTGTAGAAATAATAAGGGGTGTTATCACATGAATTGTACTTGTGCAAAGCCCAACACAAGTCCCTCAAATCTACGTAACTATGGAAAATCCTACCATTGTCACCTTAGTAAGAAATTCCCTCATTTTAGTGATAGAGGAGGTCCACCATAGGGGAGGATTCCCTGGTGACCTCAAGGGATCAAAGTATCAAGTAAAGTAGCCAAGCCTATTGCTCCCTCTCTTGATCACCTAAAGTAAGGTCTAGGTCAAGGAAAACTAAGAGGTATGAAGATGTTTGTGTAACTACCCATGAAAAGAACAATTTATAGCATATATGTGATAATTCCCAAGTACAAACATGGAATTAATACCGCATAAGGCACTATACAATAAAAACTTGCAATGGCCGATACAAATTTACAACAATACACCAGCTTATAATATCAATATAAATTTGTAATAGTAGCAATACAAGAGCTTAGAATTTCAACATTTGACCAAGAAAATCAAGTATGTGTCACATAGAACATTATCCAATTGTTTAAGAGAAATTTTGAGAAAGTTTAACCACCTTTGGAAGAGTGTATGCAACGAATTAGAGTGTATTAAGATGGATGTAGCAAAATTTTGCAACAACAAGAAGTTTACTAGAGAGTTAGTGACTGTTAGTGTTAGAAAAATTAGTAGAAAGCTTAAGAGAATTGAAAGATAGTGTTTGTTGATAAATTTCACCAATAGAGAGTTATAAGATGAGTGCCTTTGAGGGCTATGGAGTCTTTATAACAACATTACAACAATTCTTGAATATTTAACAAGTAGAAACCAAGAGGTCGGGCTTAAACTCTAAGGTGCTAGCACATTAGGGCCTTATGGTTTAAACCTTAAAGACAAGGATTTCTAGAGTGCAAGCACTTTTGGGCTCTAGAAACCTTTTCTCCCTTCTTTATGCTTTAACTGGATTAAAATCAATGTCTAGGGATAAAGTCCTAAAGTGATATCACTTTAGGGCTTTATGAATCTAACTCTAGGAAGGATTCCTTCACAAATTTTGGACAAAATTAACCTTGTGAGAGAAGGAAGCACTTATGCTCCTCTCTTAGGGTTTCACCGAGCAAGATGTCTAGCATGAAAAAGAGAAATTACCATGAAGCATTTATAACACAAAGATAAATTGCATAAATTTCACTTACTTCACCAAAATAGCATGAGATAAAACCCTAATTGCAGAAATTCCATCTGAAAATCAACAAAAGTATCCACAAATTGATCCTCCAAGCAAGTTGCATGAGTGTAGAAGAGAAAGATAGCCAAGTAGGGAGAAAAGTTTAGACTTGTTCTCACAAATGGTGAGTAATGAATCATGATAAATGAAAAATAGATTGTCCTCTATTTATATGAGGCCATCTAAACCAATTTTTCCACTTTAAATTGTCAATTAGAAATTAGAAGAGGGTCGACTCCCCTTTATTTACCTTTACATTATGAAAAAATGAAAAATACATGAAATGAAACCCTAAAGAGAGCGACACCATGCTCTAGTAGGGTGATGTAAGGATAGAGAATGTGATGTCCTACTTCAATGAGTGGAATGTTGAGCATCCAAAGGCCATGTGTCATGATCCTATGTGAAAACATCCCATGCCATGCGCCTCCACCTATCAAACCAACTCTAGGATCCATCATCCATCAAACTCTAGCCTCCAAGATTATGTCAATGTCTAGAGGGTGACATCATAGGCCTCCAAAGGCAACATCCAAGTGTATAAGGTGACATCATGTGTGGCTCATCATACTTCATTGGGAAAGGTCCTGCAAAGACAAACAAGTACACCCTCCAAGGGTCCACAAGTCATATGAATCATGCCAAGTAAGCCACATTTAATACAATAATCACCCAAACAAGTGCATTAAATCCCTCTTTTCAAATTGAACAAATGCTTAAGGGCCTTATAAAATTTTCCAAATTTTGGGATGGGAGGGGTATCATGGTGCCCAATTGTGTAGGCCAAACCCCAAGTCAAGGAATGTTTCCCAAGAAGACCCTATCTAGACCATGTAATGAGTATGAGGTGGATTTTTGAAGGAAACTTGGGTATGGAGTTATTGACATATCAAGGGTTGATATTGTCTCATTTATGGTTTCCTTTGTGGAGGGTGTGCTACATCCTTGAGTTTCCCTTTGTTTACCATGCAACCTTTTTCCAATCCCTTTATTTTCCTTTTGATTAAGTTTGAACATTGAGTTTTGTGTACAATGGAAATAAAAAGATCACCACAATTCCACTTGAATTTAGAACAAATTGAGTGCTATATGCACTTGAAATTAAATAACATTGCAATGCATCCCCCCATAAAGCGAGACATCATTCATTGATTTTTTTATTATTTAAAAGTCCTTTATTCTTTCAGAGAATATTTTCATGGCTCTTAGGACTTTAGGGTGAACATTATGTATGATGTAAACTACAACATCTTTGGGCCTTTATCCCCTTCTTCCCATGAGATGAGATACAAACCCTTCTTAAGGTCAATGCATCGAAAAATCCAAAATATGAGGAAATGGAGTGGAATAAGTGTGGAAAGTTGTAAATATGAGTGAGGAATGATACAATGACCCTTCAAGGAAACCCCCCAGTAGCAACCCTTTTCCCGAGGGTGGCCCACTTACTAGGATACCATGTCAACCACCAAGGTGAAACTAGGCAAAAAATATAATTTCCAAGCAAATGTTCCACAATCAAGAAAGGGCTCTTTGCAACATTCTTATATACTTATAGTATTAAAGTGACACTTCCGATGAGACTGGACTTGTTACCTCATGAATAAAGACCTGCTATCTTCTGGGAGCTAGGCCATTGTTGTGTACATTTATCTTCTATAAATAATTATGATAGTGATATGTGGTGAAGAAGAGGGGATCTGTGGGTTGTTCTATCCATGCAACTCTCAGAGATCCATGTATGCTACCTATGGGCCTCGATACATCATATCCTTAGTT
>ML857344.1:14583-27048 GCA_009831015.1 Picea engelmannii
GGGGGGGGGGGGGGGGGTAACATCTGGCTCCTACATGGGGATGTGTGCTCACCGTAGAGTGCATGAGCACCTCAACATCTCCTCGTATGAGCTATGCCTACAAAAACTCAAGAAAGTTGTTGAAATCGGAGGGGTGGTGTAAATCACCCCCTGTTGATATGGAAAACATGACAACTACCAAAATCTAGACAAAAACTTGAAAACAAATTTGTTTTTGATATTTTTATTCTAACATATCAATATGAGTATGAAAATCATGCAAATGTAACATAGAAACATGCAAGGATGCAAGAAAAACAATATGTAAATCATAAATATGTATGCAAATCCAAGAAAAATGAAACTACAGTAACATGATATGCATGATGCAACATATATATAAATGAGATGCAATATGTAAATTCCTAACCTACCTACTCTAATATATGTTAGTTCAAATGATAGGTATAATCATATAACCAATAAAACCATCCTAGCATTGTACTAGAACATCTACCCTTGTGCTTAGTCATAAACCATAATAAATACAAATCAAGCACAAAAAGAAAAAGAGTTAGAGAGGTTATCATATCATAACTATTATCGCACAAGTTGTAGGTTGGGAAAATACCGAACCAACCACCAAATAGAGACAAATTTGAGAAGACCTACCCACTATCACCTTAGGAAGTTATTCCCGTCACTTTAGAGATGATAAAATAACCTCAAAGGGGTAATCCTGGTGACCCTGGGGGGAATGATATGGAAGGTGATGAGATGAAGGAAAGTCCCCCTATAGTTCAAGATAGAGGATGAATAAATTATTGGGAGAGAGTCTTGGTGGTAGCCAATGGTTTTCGAAAGACAAGAACACCTGTAATGAATGTTGTACCTGCCCGAGACACCAGAACAAGCCAAGCATATATGTATAATGTTAGGTGGACTAGAGAGTTAGGCTTCCTGTCCCTAATTTCCGAAGTAAACAACAATGTATATCAGCAAAGAGATAAGTATTAAAGATTCTAAAAAATTGCTAAAAGTCCAATGAATCATGCTAGAGATAAGTTAGATAAACAATAGTGATACCCAAGAATGAAAGCACAAGACTTTAGCAATGAAACAAGGATGTAATAAAAGGTTTTTGCAGAGATATGTTGCAGCCTTATGGCTGTAACAAGCAATTTTTTACAGAAGTAAATCCAATGACCAAAACTCACAAAGAATCCACCCAAAATTTGTGCTAGGCTAAGTAGATTAATGTGGCAAATGGTTAACAACTTTTGACAGTTGAAAAACAAGTTACGAATGGAAAAGTGTTAGGGTTTCTGTAACCCTAATGGTTGTAGATGGATATTTATAACAGAATCAAGCAGTACTTAGGTAAATATGACACCCTAGTGGCTCAATTAATCATATAGAGCAAAGAATTAATTCCAGCTTAGACAACCTCCAAATAACGGAAAATTCACGTTAACCATTGTAAGATTTTATTTCTCCAATGCAATTATACTAGTGCCTTTAGATATTGGGTTATGGAGTCAATTAAATAAAGATCTAAACGATGCTATATCCTTGGAGGTTTAAACCCTCTTACTCCCTAAGGCAAACAAATGTTAAGCTAGGAGATACTAGGAGGGTGTAAACCCTTTTACTTCTAGTAAAACATTATGCAACAAATAACTTCTAGAAAAAAATGATAGATAATGGTGGGGTTGTAAATCCTTATACTCCCCGTGAAATCTATCAAATCAAACTTGTAACTAAGAAATGAAGCATCAACAAGATAAATCCTTACCTAGTTCAAGAAATGACAAGATAAACCTCCTCTTACTAAGATAAATCCAACACAAATGCCAAAGAAAATATCCAAGAGAGGTAGCGCACTACTTCTTCCACCAATAGCATAAAGAAACCAAGAAAATAATGCAAGAGAGAAGAGGTTTTTCAAGGAGGGTTCAAATTTCAGCCAAATACTTCTCATAATGGGAGAGTTATGTTATGAAATTAGATTCACATGATCTCTATTTATACAAAATGTTTAAAACATAGTTTGTCCACTTAATTAGGGTAAACCATAAGATAAGGGGTCAAAACCCCTTATCTTACCCATTTACACAAATGATAATATTTAATTTACACTTTTTCGCATTAGAAACCCTAAAACAAGATGACGTCACCCATTTAGGGAGACATTTTGACACTTTTCCAAGTCGTTGGAGAAGAAGGTGGAGGTTGTTGGGGCTCTTAGACCCTCCTCTTCATGTGCCAAGTTCAATCCATGTATCCTCCAATCAAATCATGCCAAGTGTCAATGAGAAACAACTCCATCACCACTAACCCTAGCCCTAGGTGACGTCAAGCCTAAAAAAGTGACATTTTTCCTCTCCTAGGCAAGTTCTTTGGCATATGAGGGATAGGTAATGTCTTCCAAGGTGTCTTCCAGGCGTCCAAATGCAAGTCATCATGATTCAACATGTGGGACCTTGGCACCCAACTTGTGGGCTTCAAGCTCCATGGAAGCCCAAGCTCTCCAAAACTGTCCACCAAATAAGGTCTTGAAAAACAAATAGGCATGCCCTCCAAGGATCTCAAGTCAAAAAATAATGGCAAGTGAAAACCACATATAATAAACAAGGAAACCAAACATGTGCATCAAAACTACCCAATCAAATTAAACAAATTCTCCAAGATCCTATACAATTGACCAAGTTTAGGTATGGGAGGGGTGTCATAAAGGTTTATATTGGGTAGACCAAAAACCTCAAGTAGGGGATGCTCGCAGGGATTCCCTTCAAGGTCATGTAGTGGTTGATGAGGTGAAAAGGGGGTTAGAATTCATAGGTCAATGAGTTTCATGACATACAAGGGCTCATATTATCTCATTAATGGGTGTCTTTGTAGGGGGTGTGTTGCACCTTCTTCCTCAATGCAACCATTTTCCAAGCCCATTTATTTCCATTTATTAATTAATTAATGATCCAAACATGTGTGCACTCCCAATAGTGAATTGATTAGCTTGGGGGGTAGTAGCATAGTGTCACTTTAAATAATATGTCCACAAAGTGCCATAGGGGTAACCATGTAAAGCATTATAACACACTTGTGTTAGTATTACATTCAAGCGGGATATTTATTATGTGTTTGATATTTTGAAGGTCTTCAATTCTTTTAAGAGAAGCAATTCATTGTTCTCAAGACCTATCTGGGCAGGCATCTAGAAGGTTTATATTTTAGGCTCTTATCTTTTTTCCAGCAACCATCCCCCTGGGCCTTCAACCCCTTCTTCCCATGAAATGAAGTACATGCCCTTCTTGGGTCACTAAGGTCAAAGAGCCTAAAAGAGGGAAATGTGATGGGAATGCAATGAGTGGAAACTGATAAGTATGGTCGAGAATGGTACAATGACCCCTCAAGGGACTCCTAGTTGCACCTCTTCCCCAAAAGGTTGCCACTTACTAGGAAACCGATGGCACTCACCAAGGTGAAACAAGGTCAAAAGCATAATGTACAAGTAGGCGTTCTATAATCAAAAGCAACTTAAATATAACATGCTTAAATGAATCAAATATTAGGGTGATTACTTTCCACAATACCTAACTTGTACCACATGGAGCAAGACCCGTGTGCCTTCCATAAGTTAGCTGGTGTGGTGGATGCATTGATGATGGATCCAAACTGTGGTGATAGAGCGGGCTTCCTTATGTGAAAGTGGACATTGGTAGTCATTTGGTCTCTCAGAACTCCATATCTGCAACCTGAGTGTCTGGAGAGATTATCTCCTTAGTTATCCCACACAATGGGGATAACATCTGTCTCCTACTTTGGGACAGGTGCTCACCGTAGAGTGCATGAGACTACAACATTTCTTGGTAGACCTGTGCCTACACTGAAACAAAAAAATGTAAAATCTAGGGTGGTTCTATCACCATTCGTCCATATACATCAAACCCCAAAATGAAACTAATCTAGAAAATAAAATTTTAGCATTTTTTCAAAAAATTCTAAACTAAGCATGAATTCAATATGCAAGTAGAGAAAAGTGAAATATGAAATGCATCTAAACTAACATGAGCAATCAAGATTGAAAATGCAAGGAAATAAATATGACCTACCTACTTACCTGATATCTAGGCCCTGAAGAAGTCATGTGACCTAAACATAAGGTCAGAGAAGAGATCCATCCATTAGTAACGACATATTTCTCCCATCCAAAGCTGTCAAATAATACTTTTCTTTATCAAACTTTTTCTTGATGATGTAAGGGCCAACCCATGAGTTGTCATCCTTCTGTTCATACTTGGGATTTCCCTTCTTCTTGTCCCACATGATCACAAGACTTCCTTCACTGTAATTGATGTAAGGTATATTCTCAATGTATGGATAATAAGGAGGTTCTGTGTTGACCACCTTTTGATGGCTTCTTCACATTCTTTGTCTTCTTTCTTAATTATTTATATAGACCCCGGTTCTTTCCCTTAAAATTTTGAAAGTTTTTCTTTGTGTTCATTTGTCCTTGGGAGGAGGATGTCTATGGAGTCCTCCTGCATAAATGGAAAGTCTTATGGATCGTACTCAATGGTTTCTGGGACTTCATCAAACTCATCTTCACTTCTGTAGTCAGGACCATTGGGATCAGTCACATGCTTTCCAACTATCTCTTGATTGTATCAAACCTCAAGAGTGCCATCTTCCATGGGGATGTATGCATGGGTAAGGTCCATTGTAAGGAAACCCCCGAGGGAACCATACAAACTCCTCGATAAGATAATCCCTAAGCATATGAAACATCAATCACCACTATGTTCATGAGGAGGTTGATATGTGGAAAATCAATCAAAAATACCTCAACGTCCTCACATAACCCATAAACCTCGATTCTTTTAGAATCAATGCCACATACATTTCCATAGGGTCGGGATGTCTTCAAACCAATATGTTCCATCAATTTCAATGACATGACATTAACATAATCCCTAGAATAAAACATACATTTGCTTAAGTAGAGGCCATTCATGCCTAATGAAAGATAGATGGGGGGACTATTGTCCTTTTTTTGATCGAGATACATAGTGTTCAAAATGATAGGAGGGTATTCCTTCTCAATCAGTACCCATAATAAATTCAAGATTTCCCTGCTTACATAAGGGATCTTGCACATCTCTTTCATTGGGATCATCATATTCAATTTTCCAAACATGGTTGCAACATCTATATTCAACTAAATCTCATCTGTGGGAGTTGGCTTAGGAAGTAACTCATGTATTGGAGGTGGAGGTGGTGGGACCACCTTCTCTACTAATGGAGGAGGAGTGGCAGGCTATGATGAAGGGGGTAAATTTTTATTTATTCTAGTGTACGTCAAATATTCCCTCTTCCTTAGCTCCTTCTTCTGATTGTCTGTCAGTTGATTCAAGGTCCAGAGTCTTCCCTTTCTTTCCCCCTTTATTCTAGCTTCGTTGATATGTTCTTGTGTGACTTCTTCCTCTTGGAAACTACAAATCATATCCATGAAATTCATACCATCGGAAGAATCCTCATCTTGCTAGGGACACTCATCTTCTCTGTGAGGCTTTTGGCATGGAAGAAAACAAGCTGCTTGTTCTGTGTCAACCATCCCATCTGGTTTCAAAGTATCAGGGGTCTTTGCATTTTTTTGAAGCGTTGGTTTCCAACTATGGAATCTCTCTGCTATATGGTAAACTGAGGTATGGAGGCATATTGATTTCTTTGCACAGTAGTCAAATGACTCATGATCTGATTCCATGCTTGGGAAAATTGAGTACTCATCTGATCTATCTTCCGAGTCAAGAGGGAAATCAGATCAGGAGCACTACTACTGGAAGCCTTAGTCTTTGTTTCTTCCTTGAAATGAGGATACTGAAAATGATCTACCTTCAAGTCAAGGAGATTTTCTTAAATCTTGACACTGTAATATTTGGATTGTTCCAAAGAAGTGGGCTTCTTGCCCTTTAGAATAGAGATAAATTTCCCCTCAAAGGCATTCACATAAAGGAGACAGACTGTTGCGGCTGTAGGACGCAAACCTGTCGAAATGTGACTGTATAAACCGTCGAATGTGGTATCACATTCACTCAATGTCTCGTTCTCATTTTCTTTATATGATTGAATTGAGCTACAAACATCCCACTGTCTTTCTTCGTTTTCCACCTGCTCTTAAATAACTTGGAAAAATATTCATAGGATGTGATGTGATTATCCAGAAGGCCTCTGAACCATATGAGAGCTTCTTCAGTCAATGATGAATCCAATAGCTTCATGGCTACATCCTCATGCTCAATGTCTGCATTATCCATTTCTCAACCTATAATGTAGAGATGATCTTCAACAATCACTACATTATTCCCTGGTAACTTTGGAAACTACATGTTTGATTCTTTTGGCATTGTGTAGGGGTATCTAGGGATGGTGGCCATGTTAAGGGTTTTGTAGAGGTCCTTTACCCAAGGGTGAGACATTGGAGCAAGGGGAAGGATACCATGGAAGAGGGTTTTGACAATGGGAGACTTGAGGGGAGGCCTTTTGGTAGACCTTAGAATGTTTGAACCTCCCTAGGGGAAAAGGATTAGAAGTGGAAGGGTTCTGGGAAGGTGGAGTCACTAGATGAGCTGCAAAAAGTGCTCATCAAAAGTGAAAAGGGAATGTCCTTTAGGCGGATTCGATAGGAAAACTAGGGAAAAGTATTTGGGATAGCTTGCCAAAGTGTCGTTATGGTTTCGAAGAGGATTCAAAATCCTCCCCGGAAATGATGCTAAAATGTTATCACACAAGTTGTAGGTTGGGAAAATTCTGACCCAATCACCAAATGAAGAAAAATTTGAGAACACTTACCCACTGTCACCTTAGGTAGGTATTCCCGTCACTTTAGAGATGATAAACTCACCTCAAGGGGAGAATCTCGATGACCCTGGGGGAATGAGATGGAAGATGATGAGATGAAGGAAAGCCCCCCTATAGGTCAATATAGAGGATGAAAAAATGCTTGGGAGAGATTCTAGGTGGTAGCCAATGGTTTTCGAAAGACAGGAACACCTGTAATGAATGTTGTACCTGCCTGAGACACCAGAACAAGCCAAGCATATATGTATAACATTAGGTGGACTAGAAAGTTAGGTTTGCTGTCCCTAATTGAAGCAGTAAACAAAAATGTATATCAACAAAGAGATAATTATTAAATCTGCTAAAAAATTTCTAAACTTCCAACAAATGATGCTAGAGATATGTTAGATAAACATTAGTGATACCCAATAATGAAAGCACAAGACTTTAGCAATGAAACAAGGATGTAATAAAAGGTGTTTGCGGAGATATTTTGTAGCCTTATGGATATAAAAAACAAGTTGTTACAACAGTAAATCAAACCACCAAAATTCACATAGAATCTGCCCAAAAGTTGTGCTAGGCTAAGTAGATTAATGTGGCAAACTCTTAACAACTTTTGACGATTGAAAAGCAAGTTACAAATGAAAAAGTGTTAGGGTTTTTGAAACCCTAATGACTGAAGATGAATATTTATAACAACAGAAAGAAGTACTTAGGTAAATATAATGTCCTAGTGGCTCAATTAATCATATAGAGAAAAACATTGATTACAACTTAGACAACCTCCAAATCACAAAAAATCACGTGAACTAATGCAAGATTTTATTTCTCCAATGCAATTATACTAGTGCCTTTAGCTATTGGTTTATGGAGTCAAGTAAATAAAGAGATAAAAAATGCTATCTCCTTGGGGGTGTAAATCCTCTTACTCCCCAAGGCAATCAAATGTTAAGCTAGGAGCTACTAGGAGGGTGTAAACCATTTTACTTCTCCTGGTAAAACCTTATGCAACAAATAATTTCTAGACAATAATGATAGATAATGGTGGGGTTGTAAATCCTTATACTCCCCAAGAAATCTTGCAAATCAAACTTGTAAATAAGCAATGAAGCATCAACAAGATAAATCCTTACCTAGTTCAAGAAATGACTAGATAAACCTCCTCTTACCAAGATACATCCACCACAAATGCCAAAGAAAAACTCCAAGAGAGGTAGCACACTACTTCTCCCACCAATAGCATAAAGAAACTAAGATAAGAGAACAAGAGAGAAGAGGTTTCCCAAGGAGGGCACACATTGCAGCCAAATACTTCTCACAATGGGAGAGTTTTGTTATGAAATGAGATTCACATGATCTTTATTTATAGAAAATGTTTAAAACATAGTTTGTCCACTTAATTAGGAGAAAACATAAGATAAGGGGTCAATAACCCTTATCTTACCCATTTACACAAATAATAATATTTAATTTACATTTTTTCACATTAGAAACCCTAAAACAAGATGACACCACCCCTTTAGGGAGATGTTTTGACACTTTTCCAAGTCGTTGGAGAAGAATGTGGAGGTTGTTGGGGCTCCTATAGCCTCCTCTTCATGTGCCAATGTCAATCCATGTCTCCTTTGGTCAAATCATGCCAAGTGTCAATGAGAAACAACTCCATCACCACCAATCCTAGGCCTAAGTGACGTCAAGCCTCAAAAAGTGATGTTTTTCCCCTACTAGGAAATTCGTTTGGCATGTGAGGTCTAGGTAATGTCTTCCAAGGTGTCTTCTAGGCCTCCAAAGGCAAGTCATCAGGATCCGACATGTGGGACCTTGGCATCCAACCTGTGGGCTTCAAGCTCCATGGAAGCCCAATCTAGGCTTGTTCCTCCAAAACTGTCCACCAAACAAGGTGTTGCAAATTAAATAGGCATGCCCTCCAAGGATATCAAGTCAAAATACCATGGAAAATGAAAACCACAAATAATAAACAAGGCACCCAAACATGTGCATCAAAACTACCTCATCAAATTAAAAAATGCTCCAAGACCCTATACAATTGACCAAGTTTAGGCATGGGAGGGGTGTCATAAAAGTCCTATTAGGTAGAGAAAAACCCTCAAGTAGGGGATTCTCCCAGGGATTCCCCTTCAAGGTCATGTAGTGGCTGATGAGGTGAATAGGGGTTTAGAATTCATAGGTCAATGAGTTTCATGACATACAAGGGCTCGTATTATCTCATTTATGGGTGCCTTTGTAGGGGGTGTGCTGCACCTTCTTCCTCAATGCAATCTTTTTCTAGGCCCATTTATTTACATTTAGTAGTTAATTAATGATCCAAACATGTGTGCACTCCCAATAGTGAATCAATTAGCTTGGGGGGTATTAATAAAGCATTATAACACACTTGTGTTAGTCTTACATTTAGGCATGATATTCATTATGTGTTTGATATTTTGCAGGTCTTTATATCTTTTAAGAGAAACAATTCATCATTCTCAAGACCTTTATGGGAAAGCATATAGAATGTTTATATTTTAGGCTCTTATATTTTTCTAGAAAGCATCTGCCTGGGCCTTTAACCCCTTCTTCCCATGAAATGAGGCACATGCCCTTCTTGGTTCACTAAGGTAAAAGGGACTAAAAGAGGGCAATGTGATGGGAATGCAATGAGTATAAAGTGATAAGTATGGTCAAGAATGGTATGATGACCCCTCAAGGGACCCCTGGTTTCACCCCTTCCCCAAAACTTGGCTACTTACCAGGATATCAATGACACTCACGAAGGTGAAACAAGGTCAAAAATATAATGTCCAAGGAGGTGTTCTATAATCAAAAGCATCTTAAATACAACATGATTCCATGCCTCAACTATTAGGGTGATTACCTGACACAATACCTGACTTGTACCGCATGGAGAAAGACCCATGTGCCTTCCAGAAGTTAGCTGGTGTGGTGGATGCGTTGACGATGGATCCAAACTGTGGTGATAGAGCGGGTTTCCATATGTGCAAGTGGACACTGCTAGTCATGTGGTCTCTCATAAGTCCATATTTGCAACTTGAGGTCTTGGATACATCATCTCCTTAGTTATCCCACAAAATGAGGATAACATATGGATCTGACATGGGGACATGTGGTCACTGTAGAGTGCATGAGAACCACAACATCTCTTGGTAGACATGTTAATACAATGAAACAAAAAAATGTAAAATTTAGGGTGGTTCTATCACCCTTCGTCCTATACATCAAACCCAAAAATGAAACTAATCTAGGAAAGAAAATTTTAACATTTTTTAAAAAATTTCTAAACTAAGCATGAAATCAATATGCAAGTAGAGCAAAGTGAAATATGAAATGCATATAAACTAACATTAGAAATCAAGATGCAAATGCAAGGAATGCAAGATGACTATGTACCTGGTCCCTAGGCCCTGAAGAAGTCATGTGACTTGAACATAAGGTTGGGGAAGAGATCCATCCACTCGTAATAACATATTTCTCCCATCCAAAGCTGTCAAATAATACTTTTCTTTATCAAACTTCTTCTTGATGATGTGAGGGCCAAGCCACGAGTTGTCATACTTCTGGTCATACTCGGGCTTTCCCTTCTTCTTGTCCCACATGAGCACAAGACTTCCTTCACTATAATTGATGTAAGGTATATTCTCAATGTATGGATACGAAGGAGGTTATGCGTTGACTTCCCTTTTGATGGATTCTTCACATTCTTTGTCTTATTTCTTCAATAGTTGGATAGACCCTGGCTCTTTCCCTTGAAATTTTGAATTTTTTTCTTTGTGTTCATTTGTCCTTGGAAGGAGCATATCTATGGAGTCCTCCTGCATAAAGGGAAAGTCCTATAGATCGTACTCAATGGTGTCTTGGACTTCATCAAACTCATCTTCACTTGTGTATTCTGGACCATTGGGATCACTCACGTGCTTGTTAGCTCTCTCTAGACTGTATAATACCTAAAAAATTCCATCTCCCATGGGGATGTGTGCATGGGTAAGGTCCATGCTAAGGAAAAACCCAAGTGAATCAAACCAACTCCTCAATAAGAGCATCCCCCAAGCATCCAAAACATCGATCACCACTATGTTCATGAGGAGGCTTATATGTGGAAAATCAATAAAAAAGACCTCAATGTCCTCACATAACCCATAAACCTTAACCCTTTTAGAATCAATGCCACATACATTTCCATAGGGTCGGGTTATCTTCAAACCAAGTTGCTCCATCACTTTCAATGACATGACATTCATAGAAGCCCTAGAATCAAGGATACATTTGTTTAAGCGAAGGACATTCATGCCTAATGAAAGATATAAGGGGGACTATTTTCCTTTTGTCGATTGAGATACATAGTGTTCAAAATGATTGGAGGGTCTTCCTTCTTGGTCGATACCCATAATAACTTCAAGACTTTCCTCCTTACATAAGGGATCATGCACATCTCTGTCACCAAGATCGTCATATTCAATTTTCCAAAAATGGCTGCAACATCTATATTCAACTGAATCTCATCCGTGGGAGCTGGATTAGAAAGAAACTCATGTACTGGAAGTGGAGGTGGTGGGACCACCTTCTCTACTGATGGAGGAGGAGTGCAAGGTTGTGATGTAGGGGATGGAGTTTCACTTCTTCTAGTGTATTTCAAATATTCCCTCTTCCTTAGCTCCTACTTATGATCAACTATCAACTTATTCAAGGCCCACAGTCTCCCCTTTATTCCCCCCTGTCTTATTGCTTCGTTGATATGTTCATGTGTGACTTATTCCTCTTGGAAAATACAGATCATATCCATGAAATTCATATTGTTAGAAGAATCCTCATCTCACTAGGGACACTCATATTCTCTGTGAGACTTTTGGCATGGAAGACACCAAGCTTCTTGTTCTATCTCAACCATCCCAACTGGTTTCAAAGTATTAGGGTCCTTTGCCTCTTGTTGAGGCCTTGGTTTCCAACATGTGGCATCTCTCTACTCTCTAGTAATTTAAGGTCTAGAGGAAGATAGATTTATTTCCATGGTAGTCAAACGATCCATGATATGATTCTGTTCTTGGAAAAATTGAGTACTCATCTGATCTATCTTCTGAGTCAAGAGGGAAATCAGATCAAGAGAACTCCTACTGGAAGCCTTAGTCTTTGTTTCTACCTTGACACGATGATACTGAAAAGGATATACCTTCGAGTCAAGTATATTTTCTTCAATCTCGACACCGTACTCTTTTTCTTGAGCCAAATAAGTGGGATTCTTGTCCTTCAAAATAAAGCAAAATTTCCCCTCAAAGGCATTCACATAAAGAAGATGGACTGTTGCGATTGTAGGATGCAAACCTGGTTGAATATGATTGTATAGCCTATCAAATCTAGTATTAAATTCACTCACTGTCTCATTCCAAGGATCTCAAGTCAAAATATCATGGCAAGTGAAAACCACATACAATAAACATGGAACCCAAACATGTGCATCAAAACTACCTCATAAAATTAAACAAATTCTCCAAGACCCTATATAATTGACCAATTAAGGTATGGGAGGGGTTTCATAAAAGTATTATTGGGTAGACCAAAACCCTCAAGTAGGGGATGCTCCCAAGGATGCCCATTCAAGGTCATGTAGTGGAATATGAGGTGGATAGGGGGTTA